>CM075204.1:16552854-16672854 GCA_037577475.1 Chaunax sp. Z400
AGTCTGGCACTATGAAATGGAACATCTGAGGCCCAACATTATAGGCAACTGCAGCCTGTTCGAGGCGGGAATGCTGCGCTGTTGTTCTGCTATGCCGTTCTGTATAAAAGGTACGAAGGTATGAATGAGGGAGCATTGTTGCTCCGTCTCTGAGCCAGCAGCAGAGATACAATAGTATCAGAGCAAAATTGACATCTGTGTAAAAAAAAAAAGAGTGATCTGGCAGGATGTGAAAGGGCTGAGGCCTATTATTTTAGATGTGTTATGTGTGCGGCCCGCCACCGGGGCATTTAAAAAGCAGCAGGCAGCAGTTAGCAGCTAAGAACAGCAAAGACAAATGTCTGCAATTTGGAGATGAGATCAACCACCACCTAAGAAGGATGGTAAATGACTGAACCTGAATTGAAAAGAACCTTTCAGAAGATGAACACTGAACAGTTAATGACCAGCCTATTTATTTGTTTAAACACTGTTGACGGAAAGACAAAATAGAGACGGCATACAAGAGATGGAAAAAGGGAGGGACATGAAAATATTACATTCTGTCCATTCTGTCAACCACCTGTATGAGGAGGCAGTACAGCGTCTATTATGTCAACAAACGATCCTGGCTATTATGCAGTATAATGTAGTCGAATGCTTGATTCAGAGTAAAATCTATTGGGTGAATAGAGTCTGAATCTGACAGGTATTTACTCCAATCACACATAACAGGTTCAATTTAAACGCACACAGAACTCTTGGGTGTATAAAGGCAGGAAGAACATGACAAAGGAGAAGTGAGTGGACTTACCTAGAGATAACGAGCAGACTAGAGACCTGTTTGACTGACAGATGTCTTTGGGAAAAGGTTTGTCTGACTGACAGACTTCACCTCAACATGACCAGCTCCTTCGGCTATTTTCCACCAGCGCCATCTTCCCTTCCTACTCCTCTCTTTCTTTACTCTCTTGGCCTGTTCCTCTCCTGTAGCTCCCGAGTTCACCATTAAATAACCATCCCCTATCTCTCTCCTTTTGACTCTCTCTCTCTCTCTCTCTCTCACACACACAAACATGTTTTGACATTCCAGGGCCAAACAAAGTAAGGTCTGACGGAGAAATAATGGTATTAAGTCTGACAGAAGAAGGGAGGATGAAGGAGAGGGGCTGATTGGAGGTAAGGAATGTTCCATGATGGAGTGTGCGACGGTGAAGTAAACAGTAAATCCACATTCTGCCTTACAGTCATACAAAATAATACTAAGTCTGGGTGAAGTCAATTAAAATAAAACTAGAATGGCACCCACCCACTAAGGCTCCTACACGTCTGTTTGACTTACCCCACCTCTACACAAAGTCTCAAGGAAATCGCTTCAGCAGTTTTTGTGTCATTGGGGAAAATGTCGAAAAACATCCTATCCTGGAATTTTAAAGAAAGTGAAAAAATAAATCCTGGATCCGCACCGTGATCCGCATCTGCTCCAAATTAATGGGCTCCTCCTTGGCTCATGTCCGACCCTTCCTACCAAGTTTATTGAAATAAGTGGTTTCCAAAATGCTTTTGGACCGGTTTTGGGGATTGGAAGAATTTGCGTTAATTGCGGCGACTTCCTGGAGGGACTGGCAGGGAATGGTGGGGATGAGAGGCGTTCAGTTGGTTGAAATCTGTTACCAAAATACTAGAGGCCACTAAATCCGACACAGCGGCAGCATTTCAAATTCACATTCACTGTTTTCTTTTCAAAAGCTTTTGTTTTAAACACATCAGGATGATCTGAGGAATAACAGAGGGAGATATGTGGGGTGGGAAGCTCTAAGGATGGATTAGGCAGCAGGTGACTGGGAACCCTGGGATTGTCACAAGGTTGTGTGTGTGTGTGAAAATAAAGACTGCAGACAAATAAAGTTAAGTTATTTGGCTGAATCCAGGCCTTGATGAGTGAATAAATCTGAGATGCATAATTCCCTCTCACTTTCAGCGTATGAGAGTACAGATATTAAGTCAAACACATACACACAAGTAACTGTTGCAAACCCAATGCCTTAAATCACAACGATAATCAAATATGGTTCAATCAAATTGGGGATGTGGTTTCAGTTTTGCATGACTGAGAGGAGGGAGAGAATAGAGAGACAAGAGACAGAGGGCCAGACGGGCATATGGATTGAAATGTAGTGTCTGGTTTTTATTCTACAGACGAATCTTCTTCAATTAAATTATGACATTCAGAGACAGAGAGATGAGCAAAGACAGACAAGAGGTCTTCTTCTTTTCTCTCACAGCGGTTTTCAGAGGCAGGGAGGAAATCTGAATCCAAAATCCCCTCGATTTGATTTTGCCCGTCTGATAGTACGGAAGGCCACTGGAAGTATTTGATCAATTCCATTACTGAGTTGAGTTTAAACAGAGTCTGGATGCACACTAAAGCATATACGATATAGTGAAAAAGTAGCATTTGTCAAGACCAATCACAAGTGTTCTTGCAACCTTTGCCTGGTATAAAAATTCAAAAACACTCAATGCTGCTAATGTGAGTCTAAAGCGACCATTAAACTTCAATGTTAGACTTCAACAGGGGCAACAGAAGGGGGGTTGATTTACTCTTCACTCTTTAAAAAAAAAAAAGTCTCTGAATTTATTTTAAACTTTGTCTGAGAAGCTCCGGGGTTGAAGTTCTTTACTTCCGACCAACGCAGTGACATTCTTTGAGGTGGTGTGGTATGTCTGTTGCTCTCTAGTGGTGAGGAATATGCAGCCAAACAACATCTTCTCATAGTTTGACTGTTTTCCCTTCTGTCACTTACGCAAGACAGAACAAGCGAGAGAGAGAGAGAGAGAGAGAGAGAGAGAGAGAGAGAGAGAGAGATGAGGAGGGAGGGAACATAAGCGAGACAGACTAATCAGTGCAAAAACACTATCATATGACTGGATCTCTTGTAGCTCATGCTAGACTTATTAATACAGTCGGTAAACATATGTGTGTGTGTGTTTGGGGAGGGGTGGATGGAGGAGGATGGATATTTGGAGACTGCGTGAATGTCCGTTTGAAGTGACTCATCAGTCACAGCTGTGCCACACACACACACACACACACACACACACACACACACACACACACACACACACACACACACACACACACACACACACACACACACACACACACACACACACACACACACACACACACACACACACACACACACACACACACAGGATGTACAGGACACTACTTACACTAGTAACCCGCCTGTAGATCTGCGCAGCGTTCTGACATTCAGAGTAGGGGTACTCTGAGGTCGCCATCTCCAGCATACACATCCCGAAAGCATACACGTCAACAGATTCATCATACTTCTCCTCGTACATCTCTGGAGCCATGAACTCTGGGGTTCCTGTTGGGGGAAAAAAAAAACAATTAGATCTCTCAGTCATATCCAAACGTAACTAATTTACCCTAAACCAAAAGGTTTATCATCATTTTGATGGCTCACTGACTTCAAATACAGAGAATGTCTCTGTCGCCCCCCCTGCTGCCTGTGCCCATGTTCTTGCCACATACCACCAACTATGTGAAATTGGATCATACTCTATGGAGGACATATTTTCTGGGTTTTCCCCCTTTAGATGTCCTGCAGCTGCTCTGTGGCAACTCTCTGTGATTTACAGAGTCTCCTGAAGAACCGATAGCTTTACTTGTAGAAAAAAAATAACCACGAGCTACTGCTGATATTATAACTGCTGTTAGTTAGTTAGCTCAGGTAGCAGTGCAGCTAGATGACTACATGTCTGGACCTGAATGGGAACTCGGAACAGGAGGTATTGTTGTTGTTTTACGCCGCTAGCGCAGGAGGTTTAGACCATCTGGTGGAGGTGACGAAATGAGCACCACAAAGGCAAAGAGAAGCTAAGAGGAGAAAAATGAGAGTAACCGAGCAAGAGAACATGGCGAGAGTAAATCTCAGTCTGGTGAGAAACGAAAGGCTGCAAGACAGATGTCGTCTTGAGTTGTTGCTCTCGCTTGATGTTTGGGTGAGTTAGCAAAGCCATTTTCCTTGCTTTCAATTAGAAATAATGCAACCATAATAAATACGCTCGTACAGCCGTCCATCTTTACGATAGTGCTGTATAATTATGTTGCAATTTGAAACTGTAGGTTCGACAAATCACAAAGAAATAATAAAACTGTACACTGTAGTACCATAATGGAGTACTGTGCATCACTAATACATTAGTTTCTTTCAATATATTTTCAATTCTGTGAATGATATTTGTGTACTTGCTCAGTCTTTGAGCATTTCTCACATAGAGTCTTTAACAAGGAGGTTTGAATAAACTGGCTTATTCGTTAAAGAGACATATGCACAAATGGTTATGGTGAGTAGACAAGCTAAATCTCCAACAAACTCCAACAAACTCCTAACTTATAAATCATACCTACTGATACCACATGACGGGCTTGCTGTGCGTGCGCGTGCACATTCATGCGTATGTGTGTGTGTCGGTGGGTTCTTACAAGTGTTCAAATACTTGAGGTCTGCCAAACAGCTGGGAGACTTACAAAGCAGATCATTCTCTCTTCTGGTGTGTGAGAATATGCACTTATACCCAAATACTTGTGGTCAGCGCCACAGCTATACTACTGCACGGCAGCCAAAATATTGTGTAGAGCAGAGCACAGGCTCTTGGATTTGTGCGTGTTAACACATGCAGTGTGTGTGTGTGTGTGTGTGTGTGTGTGTGTTTGGGGAGTATCTCTGGTGAAGAAGCAGTCATCGCATCTCCAGACAGCTTACTTGCAGACCGGCTGCATTTCACTTTTCAAATACCAGAGGTTTACTTTTACAACCAGACATTTTAGAAGCAGTAAAAAAAACAAGCTGCAGAGTGGAGAGCGGTGTCTGTGCTGAAGTGTGTGTGTGTGTGTGTGTGTGTCAATCTGTTACTCACTTATATTATGTCAGTTGTTACCTCTCTCCACCTTCACAAATCTAAATATCATGCACACAGACAGGTACCTGTATGTGTGCATGAGAGATAAGGATTTACATGCATTTTCCCCACCTATGACACTCTTGGCGAAGGAGGCCCTCTTCAGCGTGGCCAAGCCCAAGTCTCCTATCTTGACCGAGCCCGTGGGCCCCGTGATGAAGATGTTGTCACATTTCAGGTCCCTGTGAATGATGGGCGGGGCTCTGGTGTGCAGGAAGTGAAGGCCTTTGAGGATCTGTCTGCACCACGACCGCAGAACCTTGATTTTCATCACCTTGAAACGCTTCAGGTAGCTGCAACACGAAGAGGTCACAGATAAGAAGGCAAAGCCGGTCAACAAAGCCAGATAAAGTGTGCAGGAATATACAGAGAGAAAGCCGTGAAGACGTTCAAGTGGCCCCTGTCCAAAGATAAATGCCAATTGGTTTAAACACAAAATTAAGCTGCCCCACTATGCATCTCATAGCTCAGATGTAGCACCAGGGTTGGGGAGTATTCAGGTGACTCTTTGAATGTTGAATGTATTCCACAGGACACTGGAAACTATCCACAAGAGAATGAATTATTCCAAAAGCTGGGCATGGGGAGGCAGACGATAGCTGGATAAGAGCGACAGAAACACAGATAATGCTTCAATTAAAGATAAAAGCGTACAAAGACAAAGTGGATTGTCATCAGACACAAAAACACAGCGGTGTCATAACAGCCAGCCAGTAATCAGGAGGTCTGTCTTTGTTCAGCGGAGACGAGAACAGGTTCTCCATTCATTCAATTGGGTTATTGATGATTGCGATAAAAAAAATGCTCTTCTTCTTTAAAAGTCATTTAACTATTTATTTTTCACAGTTTAGCAAGATATACTGAAACATGTCACCATGCTAAAGTGCGTTTTTCTACCACTATTCCACTGCTGGGCCGATACTGATTAAATCAAATTAAATAAAATAGTGGAATAGTGATTACATTAAATTATTAAATTAAATTAATTTAAATTATTAAATTAAATTAAAGTACAGTAGCAGTGCCTTTGCAATGTTGATACAACTAAAACACACAGACACCAACTAAATATGAGTGAATATTTGTAATAAAATCTAACTTGATTTTTTTCAATTATACAGTGACGTGTCTCCCTGACTTGACTTAATGAGTCCTAAGACAGGCTCTCATCATTTTTTTACGTCTGTAAAACCTGCATGGAAACAATTATCAGATGGAAATATCCGTGTGAATTCATATAATTTCATAGGGAGGATGCCTTCAGGGCATGGGTCACATTAGCAGACCGGAAATAATGGTTTTAAGTCAACATACTGTACCTCAAAAATGCAGATCTGCAAAACTGAAGTTTTAAGCCAACGTCTTTCAAAGCCTCTTCCTCTTATTTACATCCACCACCACATGTCCCATATTTCTTAAGAAGCGGCACTCTCTTCCTTTTACCTACCTGCCCACCCTCATCTCCTTTGCCTATCCTCACCACTTTCTCTCTCTCTCTCCTTCTTAAGTCAAAGCAGTGTTGACAGAAAAGTTAAACCCTGTGGCATGTGATGCTGGAGTGTCACTGCACAAAGCATCTCTCACTCAACCACGCTCTCTTCTCCTCACGCTTAAATACACAGAGAAATATGCAGATGTATGTGGAGCATTCATACAGGCATATATGCCTCGGACCTCTTTCTCTCTCTGACACACACAGACACACACATGAGGGGCCTCTGATATCCTTAACTCATGCTGGTCAGTATTTCCATTGTCACCATCTCCCTCCTTCCCTATCAGGCTTCTCTCTCATCCTCTCTCTCTCTCTTTTTCCACCACTTCACCATTCAACAGTCCTCTCTCCTTCTCTTCATCTGGACGGCGGCCAAATCCCTGCAGCCGTGATTCAGCTCATACATGTATATGAATTCTTTATGCATACTTAAAAATATACATGCATGTGAGTGGAATCTAATTCCTGCATATATATTTTTTTATCTTATTAGACAATATACAGAAAATGAATCATTAAGTGTTTTTTTTTTTAAGCAAACACGGCAGAAAATAACTGCTTACATCTTTTTGAATGTGGATATTTGCCAGTTTTCTTAGTCTTCTTATTGTAGTACATTAAATATATTTGGGTAATGGAAATTTGGACAACAGAAGATAAATGGAGGTTTTACATTTGGGCTCTGGAATCTTCCAATCAACTTAATATATGTACAGTACCATTATATTCCGTTTGGAAAATATATTACAGTATACTTACCATGCATATGTTTTTTCTAATAATGGAGTAAGTAATATTCCCCTATTATTATACTTGCTGACCAGATATGAATAGTTTTTGCATCTTATTACTTATTTTGTGACCTAACTGAATATCTATTTTCACTATTTCCAGTATATATGCATGTACCTTTTTTCACACTCCATAGTGGAAAGTGTTGGAACAGAAAACGTTTTTGTCCGGTTACTTCATTTAGCCGCTATGTGTGAAACATGCTGCGTAGACGCAGACTGATAGCGTCTGGCCGGCTTCTGCATAGGTTAACAAAGTTAGGGAAGCTTTTTCAGTTTTCCAGTGGAGGGTGCTACTGTCCTTGGTAGAGCTCTGCTGCTGGATTAACGTTGTCATTCTGGGATCACAGGTGGTTTTATTGATTTCTCGGTCACTCTGCTGCCTTTAAGCTGACCGCACAGTTTTTTTATTCATCTGACAAATTGTGCCCCCATCTGCCTCTTTAGCTTAGCGTTCACCTCAGGCTGTCACTTTGCCTAAAACTGTACATCAGTCCATGCACCACTTTTCATTGTGTCTGCCCTCCCCCCACCCCGATTTTGCCTCATTTGGTCCCTCCCTCTGTCTGTCCCTCTGTCAGGAATGAGAGGAATCTGCAGCAGAATCAGCAGCTGGCAGGTGGGTCGATGTCCCACGATGCACTGCGCAGGGCACGCCGTGTGCTGCACGCCCCACATTTACCCCTTTTATTGTGTCAGGAGCGCAACAATCACATTTGCACACATCTACTCTATACAGTCTGGCGTGTGGTCATAGTCATGGCAGGGACAATGGCGGCTTCAGATACATCAATTCATCACAGTAAAGTTTGGGGGATGGGGTGGGGGAATAGAGCGTGACAAGTGCCCCTTTGAATGCTAACCACAAATGTACAGTTTGTCACACACACACACATAGAGCAGAGTCTGAGCAGGGCCATGTTATTTGGAGTATTTTTTGTGTATGAGAACAAATTATTTTAGAACAAAAATCACAAATAAACATTGACAGGCACATAAATACTGTACGTGCACACATAGACACAAACTGTACATGAAATAAGTCCGAGACACAAGCTAACCCACTAACAGCTGCACTCAGCACTGAAACCCCCGCTGGAATGTGAGGTGCTAATGACACTGCAGTGAAACGCCACTCGAAGAGCTGAAAATAGAGGGGGAAAAAACCTGCAGATTGGTTTGACAGGAATGAGGACGCCACAGGTGTGAGTGTGTATGTGTGAGTTGTACGTTTCAACAAAAAACTGGAGGTGAGTCATCTGAAATGGCAGTGCTCTTCAGAAGCAATGGGGCAAAGTGGTAGTGTGCATGGATTTGTGTATATGCTCTGCACATAGTGGATACAGCATGAACAATATTGAAAATGCTGCAAGAGTCTTATTCGTGTCAATTACTTGCTATTTGTTATTATTGCTAATTTTTCTAGTGTCTTTTGTTTTCAGTCTTCCACGACTTTCAGTCAGAAATTTTGAACAGCTAAATAAAATTTTTACCCCTAGGGTCACTAAAAAAAAAATTTCTTCCATGCACTCACGTTTTTAGCGTTCCAGATGTCATGAGCTCTGTGACCAAAACAATGCATTTCTTTCCTTTGCATGGTCCTTCCCACGAGTCATAGAAGCGAACAATGTTAGGATGCTGGAGACCCTTCAACATCCCGGCCTCCTCTTTGAAGCGCTGTCGCTCCGACTTGGACAGCTTGCGATCCTACACACAGGGAGAGAGAGAGAGGGAAATCTGTCATACAGACATGCGTAAATAAAAAGTAAGGAAATGCTCATCTGAAATCTACAGGGAAGAAGCATTTATCCAAAGAAAACATGTTTTATTCATAGAACAGCGGTATTGCGGCGAGAGTAATTATAATCAGAGGAGTTCGAGGGGTGTAGAGGAAAGCTAATTAACAGAGGAACAAATAAACTGGCAATAATAATATGCAGCTATCATTTTGCAACCTGATCACATCAAACACTGACGCACAACATCCAAATACGCTACTAGAATAGAAATGCAGATGAAATATGAATCAGAAAATGATGCCATATTACATTAAAATAAGACACGAGAGAGAGGGATGTGGATTCAAACAGTAGCCTCAGTCATTTCATCTCAAATCAAAGAAGCCACAAAAATCCATTAGAGTCTGAGGAGGCTGTTTTTTGTCTTATCAGTGCTGTACGTGCTTCATTTCTCTGTGAGGTACTTTAGAAACTAGTTTCAAAAAGGGATTTATTAATAAACTGATTTGACTTTACGCAGGAGGTAAAATTACGGGTCATTTGGTATCATCGATTTGAGTTTCGAACATTTGCACAAAGCTTTTACTGAGTCTTTACTAGTAGCGGTTGAAGCCACCCAGCGAGAGCTTGACCAAGAAAAGCCGAAGTTACGGGCTGCATTCTTTCATCCTATGCATGACTAGCTTCTTAGAGAAGTCCTACACACACATACATACAAAGAGTTTAATGGGCATTCCTCATCTACCGCCGATTCTTCAATGAACGCAGATGCAAAGGGCAACAAAACGGGTCAGATCTTGTAAAGAAGTGTTGACTGTGCGCATGTGTGTGAAAAGGTGTCATGCATTTAAACATGTCTAGCCTGTGTGTTTCTTTGCGTGTCAGTGAAGAAAGGCCAAAAGGACACACGCGGAGGATTTAAGTCCAGACACGGCTGCGAGTTCCTCTGTGACTCGGAATGATCGCAGGATAACCTGCAGTTACCAGAAGGTTGCACCATGTATGGAAAAAAAGAGATTCAAGATGCATTTTTAAAAGAAGCAACAGTGTTCTTAAAGTGACAAAAGATCAGACACCTACTTGCCAGCAATATTATCGAGAGTATCACCATGGCAACCAGTTTAAAAAGATGATCCGTCAGGGGCACCTTTCCTCCAAATCAGCTCCAAATGTTGTGAACCTGTGCATTTCTAGCTTCTTGTTGTTTTAAGTGACACCAAATTCAAAATGATGGGGATATGCAGGTACTACTGAGGGCAATAACATCCGAGAGGTTTCCGTGAGATAATCCACCCCAAACAATCAACAAATCAGCACTGAGGGTTACGTTATGTGACTTTGTTGTTGAAGTTTTGAAATGTTACAATAACTGCTCCAGATATTTGGACAATCTCTGAGGATCTCATATTGCGTAACCTGGGGCCTAACCTGCAAATCATATGATATAGATGAGTCAATATCATATGATTTGCACACACACACACACACACACACACAGACACACACACACACTGAAAGCTTCAGTGTGTTTCTAAGTGCATTAACGTGTGCAGAATGTAAGTGTGTGTGTGTGTGTGTGTGTGTGTGTGCGCGGTAACAGCTTATCCTTTCATCCTGCACAAACCATTTCACTGATGATGGCCCATTAGCACATGTGCTTAGCGAGCCTTACCCCCATCGTCTCAACTCTTTTCCCCGCTGCGATCACGTGACCCTGTGGTCACATGACCATAGCTGCGGGCCACCTGACTGACTGGAAGCCCACATTCCATTTCTCGGCAGCACTTAGGAAAGACCCTGACCACCCATATCACTGCTAAACACGTCCCTCAGGACACCAGAAGATTACTTCTCTCTCTCTTCCTCTCTCTGTAGTTCTTCTCTCTGTTGCTGATGTGTGAGTGTGTGTTTCCGTGGATGTGAGGGAAGAAAGCAGACAGAAAGTCTAAGGGGTTTCCTTATACATTATTGATGTCTCCTCCTTCATTCTGGTGTATAAATGGCTACGCAACTCTCACACATACAGTAGAGGCTCTGTAAAAGAATGCTTATCTAAAATAAATCTATACAATGCAGCTCAGTTGTTTAAGGGACTGATTTTATCTATGGTGCATACAGTACGCTTCCTGTCGAGACTGGTTGTTTTCCTGCTCTCTGCCCCATCTTTTCTGAGCTTAAAAACATCATGAGACTTGAGTTTGTCAGACTCAAAATACCCTCTCACTCTCCATCTGAGCCTCTCTCTCTCTCTCTCTCTCTCAAACACACACAGACTTAAGCAGGACAAACATATACACGAACATGTGCAGCAGCTTAACACACACACACACACACACACACACACACACACACACACACACACACACACACACACACACACACACACACACACACACACACACACACACACACACACACACACACACACACACACACACACACACACACACACACACACACACACAAAACACTTTCATACATAAAACTAGGCAGGCAGGCAGAAACAGAACCAGCAGTGTTAAAAGCATTATGCAGCTTCCTGCAGAGAAGCTGAAAGTTGACACCATCTGATCAACTTCCTCGGTCTGGACATCCCACTGTGCTTTATAACGCTCAGTGATCATCTGCTCTGGTCTTCTCTGGTCTGTTGGTGAGTGAGCAGCCCGCACAGCACCAGATGGATGGGGGTTGCAACGAGGAATGCACAATATATATCTATTAAAACCGATTAACCGAACCAGATAATTTCCTGCTTTCCACGGCTCGTACCAAATAAGATCATTTCACGTTTCTTCATTTAAAAAAAAGAAGTGCACAACCTGCAGCACAGTGATTTTCCACATCTGATCAACAACTCATCCATATTCGCTTGAAATTAATGGGTCTGTTATATTCATCATCCTCATGTCTGTTTTATACATAAATGTCCAACTGTACCCACAGCAGCACACTGAATGATGGTTGTTTTAAGACTAGATGATGTGACGGTGTGAAGCTGCAAAATAAACTCATTATTCTAACACACAACCGAACGGAACTTTTTCAGCTCAGAATGTGTTGTTGACCCAGGTTTTTAAAGAACGCTGCGTTGTAAGTAGAGAGAAAAATCAGGAGCTGCAAATCGTCATTACATGAAGCCTCTCGTTTGAGTGAATGAGCTGATTTGTTTCTGTATATTGGTTAAGACCTACAGTGCAGAAGTGGTAGAAAGGGGCTCATAGTTGGGTGGTGTGTGTATGTGTGTTGTGTGTGTGTGTGCATAAGTACATAAAAAGGCCCGGTGTGTTCCTTTAGTGTGTAGTAAAAGCGTCTCCCGGACCCCCCACGCTCTGGAAACACTCTCCTGCAAAGAACCACAAACCCCCTTGGAGTGCACATTTATACATGTTTCAATTGCACACACAAACCAAAACCTGCTCAAACCTTTACCACAGCTTGTTCTGGTTAGCCAGCATATGAGATGAAGAACCAGAGAGTTAGAGAGAGAGAGAGAGAGAGAGACAGAGAGCATCTGTTATGAATAAGAATGATTGAAACGGGGATGAATTAGTTCCCGTCAAAGTCAGAGGGGAGGAGAAAGTCACAGACTGGATTGATCTTATTTAAATCGATACATCAAGATTTGAGGTCACTTGTTCTCACCCTCCTCCTACACTCCCCATGTGTTTGCTTATCTTTTTCTTTTTTTCTCCCTACCGTCTCCCTCTTAGTTCCTCCGTCCTCCAGCAGCGCCCTCCTCCTCTGCTCCCATTTAGGTGGTTTTTGGTTTCCCATCACTCACCACTCCATGCAGTGCAGTAACCAGGGCCATGTGTGTGTGTGCATGTGTGTGTGTGTGTGGTGTAACCTGATCCTAATGCCGCTAAAAAAATTGTTATTAAATTATATACACTATGGTTTTCCTTATGCTTTCATCCATGGGATATATATGAGATGTTATTTATCTTATCACTTTCTTACTATCCCCCCGCCACAAACTAAGAGAGGAGGGGGATGTAGAAACATTTTGGTTCTAGATCACAACTCAGACTTTTATCGTTTTTTTTAGTTTTTTTCAATGCCTACGAGTTGAATTTAGGCTGATTCTGAGATGTGATTTGTCTCAGATGAGGGTTTCCGGGGCATAACTTAAAAACCGTTCAATATTTCTTCATGAAACTTTATGGACACATCTCCCACGTACCAGAGAGGTGCCTTTTGGTGACATTTTAGGCCTTTTATTGATTTATTGATTCTAATTTTGAATTTTTTCTCAGATATGCGATTAACAACAATTGCAATTAAAAGAGAAAACTTGAATGATTTTCTTCCTTCCAGGTAATCCTGAGTATTTCATGCTTGATTTATATAATACTAATCTACATAATTAGGTATTAGTCATCAGGTAGGACGTCTAGGACGGGCCGGATCATTTTTGTCTTCTTTGTCTGATGTGCCAGAGGCACTACAAAAAAACTATTCATCAGGATGGGTTCAATAACAACCCCTCTGTGTGCGCGCACACGTTGTGTACTCATTTGTATTAACAATGGGTGCCATCTCAGCCTGCCACTCACTGTGCACCCTATTGTCTCATCTCTCTGTGCCTGGCTGTGCGGCATGTGCAACACAAACACACACAGGCACAAACAGACACGCACCATGTGCAGTCATTATACCCTCTCTTCTGCTGGTCACGCCTCATCTCCCTTCCTCTTCCCGTCTCCTCGCTGCTCCCTCTCTCATCTCCCACTTTCATTCCTCTTTTACTTTCTATGCTCTTTTCCATTCATGAGATTTGCCCATAATACAAGCAGGGTGTGTTTTAAAAAAAAATACCCCCCCCCCGCACCCGCCTCTCTCCCACATACATCACACAGTTCAGACACTTGATCCAATCGTCTTGATCCAAGGATAATGAGAGGAAATCTGAGGATAATGAGAGAAACCTCTGGTGTAAGGTTCTGCCCCTCTTAAGTGTTAATCCTCCACGGAGCAGCACACCAAGCTCACAAAGAATCACATTATTCCTGGAATAATCCCAAATTTGGAGTTTAATGCTGGTAAAAGTGAGGACAAGCCGGGCTTCTGGGATTCACAGACAGCTAGATGACAAAAACAGACTTCGTATAACAATATTTGACATTTTAATTGCCTTACAAAACAGGATTCTGTGGTAGAAAATGTCTGTGAACCCTTAACCTTTCATTCACGGAACACGGTCTCTTATTCCCAGGATAACAATGTACCAATCTTATGCCCAAATCCTGAATCAGCTGTGCCAACCTGCTCCGATATCCACGACGCTAATCAAGGTTTTATTCATTGATTGTTGTTCCGATTGAAATTAAACGCGACCAACAATAGACTCCTTTGTCACACGTACAGGAAAGGAAACAGGAAAGCTTCATTATTACACCAGGAGGATTATCTGGATTAATCGAACACGGAAGGTTTGAGGGGACTGAAATCAAAGTTTAAGACGGACTGTGTTTGGAGATATGAGAGCAAAAGGACAAATGGCAGGAGAGGACATGACTAAAATAAAAAAATATACATATTTCTTCTCTGTTGGAATTAGGTAGAGAAAATATTTACTTAAACATCTATTCTAACACATGTAACCTGTCTGTTTAAGTCGCCAAACAAGTGGCATTAGTAAAAACCCGTTTGCTCTTGTTTTTCATATGTCTAGTCTGATTGATTAGGCAGTAAAATGCTCTTTGAACTATGAAGATTAATATGAAACCCGAGGCATTCAAACGTAATGGCTGTCATATATCAGCTATCGACTTTGCCTTGAAGGGACCTGGAAGTCTTTGAACTTTTTAAGGATGTGACCTTCTTTGCTGCGGGGGCCACGCAGCGCTCATGCAACTTGTGTCGAATGTGTGCATCAGGTGTGAATAAAGCAGCATGTGTTTCTATGTGCACTTTTTTTTTTTTTTTGTGTGTGAGTGGGGATAGTAGATTTGATCCAAAAGGTTTGCAGTGTTAATATAGCGTTGCATCCGTGCCTCTCCCGTTAACACGACATAAAAACAAACGGATCTTTAAATCCTTGTCACAACTCCGACATCTGCATGAGTTAAAATGCCAAAAACAGCACTACAGAGAATTAGTCTGTATATAAGCGGATGAAATTGTTCTTAAAGATGACCAAAATACCAACAGATGCCACAGAGTTCATGATCAAGAAGCTTTATATATCCACATCTGCATGTTACTGCATGAGGAGTACGTCTGTGTGCATATAAGCATGTTTCCCATGAATCCACAGGGTGTAATTGACGTCCTCAAGGTCAGACCTTGATATCTTATAGCGAGGTCCGGACGCTGTTACAGTAACTGGTGATATAACAGAGGGATAGGCCAGAGAAAAAGAGGCCCGCCCCACATAAAAGTTAGATAATCTGTGAGGACTATCCCTTTACTGCCCTTTAAATCTGGGCCTCCACTCTTAACGACCAGGCTTAACTTTAGCACTTCTCAAGTTTCACCTGAAAAGCATCATAAGACATCGGCATCCAATCACGCAGCGGCGCTCCATTTCCAGTCTGTTGCTGCCAGCGACGTGAACGCTGAAGCGAAGAGACGAGCCGGTTCCAGCTGGACGTTACCGCCGGCTGTCAGTCACCCTGAATGATTTATTAATGATGCCGATATGTCCGCTCGCCTTTGGTATCCGTCATCTTTATTTAGAAAGTGAGAAGGTAAAGAGACATTTGAGTCATGAGAGAGAGAGAGAGAGAGCGCTGATCTGATCCCAGAGCAGTAAAAAGCTTCAGATGTGACAGACCTAATTATTATTCCATGTTTTTGCTTTGATTAGAAAATAAGGAGGAGTATCAATGAATGGCTGAAAAACTGATATTATTATGGCAATATTAACAAAACTACAGATCCATGATGAGAATATATGGAGAAATAAATGTTTTCTCTTTATGCGACCTCTTTGGGACAATGTTGTGATGAGTGGGTATTTTTTTGGAGGAGCACAGACGACTGACAGAGAGCTTCCAATGATCACCTGAAGTTCGATATCAGGAAAAACCAATGAACTCAAATCTAAATGTGGATTCTCTAACCCTGCAGCACACAAGATCTACACAATCACCACAGTTTCAAGGTGGGCACCAAAGATTAGTGTCAGCCACTGTTTCTCAGAGCTTTATGATGCCACAGTGAAGATGACATTTGACCTTTTGATTACAAGATGTCATCAGGTCATCCCGACAAGACATCCATGTGACACTTGGGTCAGAATTAGACACATGCATACAGTGTTGCTTTGGCACAGATGCGAACTGACTCTAAGAATATTACATGCACCATGTCAGTGTGTGTGTGTGTGTGTGTGTGTGTGTGTGTGTGTGTGTGTGTGTGTGTTCTTGTTTCTAACTCCTCAACAAGCCTCTGAGGTTGTCAACAGATTAAGAAAAACCCTGAAGGGATATGCATGCACAAACATCCACGTATGAATGCACAAACTGTACAAACACGTGTGCACGACACTCCACAAGTCCCATCTATGCAATTAAGGTAAAAGGGGGATTAGCTCATGTCAAAAGATGAGGGGGAATGAGACGGAGGGAGAGCTAGAAATGTCAAAAAAATAAAGTTGCTTTGACAGAGGAGACAAATAAAAAGATTACAGGACAAACAAATTGAAACATTGCACTTTTCTGTCAATGATCCTTTTCCCCTTCCTCCTCTCTCTGCCCTCCTCCTCCCCTCATAGCGACCTATATTTCCTCTGTATAGCTGGTTAGTAGAGGTGAGTGGGAGGAACTGATTTGGGCTCCAGCTCCGACAGGGTAACCAGAGAAGTTACACACACATGGGCTACCGATAGAGCCGTGCGCTACAATCAGATGCAAACTACAAACAGACCACTGGAGGGTCTCCAGAAAAACTCAGTGGCCAAACGTACGCGCCGTGTGTTTATGTCTCATGGGTAACTGAGGTTTTGTTACATGCAGGTTTTGGGATTGATTTGTTCCAGATGAGCAGCCATTACTGCCAAAGAACACACAGTTACATGACATTAGCCTAGTTTTCTTGGACTATTGGCCCATCTAAGGGTCTCACACATGACTTGAAGTACACAACTGAAGAATGTTGAAAATATACCTATATTATCTGTATCATTAAAAATGGTAGCTAGACTTCATTTACATAAGGGCTCCAGTATCACAAGAAAAGTCGGCTCCATTACGCTCAGAACCATCTAGATAAGACAGAAGTTGCGCCATCTGTGAGGAAGCTGAAGATTGGGCATCATTGAGAATTCCAGAAGGACAATGATCCCAAACCTGAAAGTCCAACAAGGCTTGGTTTCAGAAGAAGTCCTGGGACATTCTAGGGTGGCCATCACAGTTTCCTGATGTGAATCCCGCAGAAAATCTCTGGTAAGATTTGACGAAGGCAGTTGCAGCACATAACCCCAAGAATATTCCGGAATTGAAGGCTTTTGCCCATGAGGAATGGGCTAAGACTCCTCAGGAAAGCTGGCAGAAGCTGGTGTCTGGCTATGCATCATGTATGCAGCAGGTCATAGCAGCAAAAGGGTCTCTACAAAGTACTACAGACGTTTGTTGTTAAAGGGATGAATAATTTAGACACTGCAGTTGTCAGTAAAAGCAGGATTTTGTTTTATATCTGGAAGAAAACACTTGGAATATCTGCTGTATTGAGCTATTTAAACAGTTCTTGTTTGATTTGATCATGACAAACAGCTGATAAATAGTATATTTTACAATAGAGGTCGAATGATTATGTTTCCCACTGTAGCTGCTGAAGCTACGGTCCTGCCAACTGTGCAAACTACAGCAGTTTTAGATGAGACAAAGGAGACAGAGGAAAAAAAGAGGTGGGGGGGGGGGCAGAAGTGGAGGATGGATTATATGACACAATGATGTAATAACTGTGAGAACATTACACACACACACACACACACACACACACATGGTATAGGGTTACAGAGGTGCCTGTCTGTCTCAGTAATGCCTTGCTGAAAGACGGAGATGTCAAGGTCACAAAGATTGAGTCAGTCTAACACTAGAGTCAACTACAAACATGCACCATCTTTGTCAAGAAAAACACTGCGATGAAAAGTGATGATACTGGGAGATGAAAAAAACAGTTTGACAAGTGTGAAGTTTGTTTAGCGGAACAAGAATTTTGTTGTATGACGGAGATTTTCTACATGAAGAGATTCGAAAGAGAAGAAAGGAGGGATCGGAAGAGCCGGAGGGGAAACAAATCGAGTTAGAAAGCAGAGGGGGAGAGTGGAGGAAAAGTGAGAGAAATGAGACAATGTGTTCGCAAATTGAACATAGGAGGGGATAAAAGGGGGGGAGGAGCACAGATGGGAGGAGAGAAGAAGGAGAGAAGAGGAGGAGAATAATAAGATGAAAGTGGCAGAGCAACAGATGTTAATGGATGATCGGGAGAAGAAGAGCTGAAAAAAGGAGCGATTCAAGGAGGAGAGGGCTGGAGGGGGGCATGGAAGGAGGTGGGAGGGAAGACAATGCAGATAATGAGCTGTCAACTGAGACAAAAGCAGAATTGCATCACTTCATAATGAGTCTCATTCTCGGGGGGAAATATAAGTGTAATGATGACAAGGAGGCCCTGCTAATGAGACTTACTCACACACAATAACGGTTTTCAGGAGCAAACTATTAGTCCGAGATAACCATGAAGCCTGGTTAAAAGTTAAAGCTGAGACACTTTTACAAAGGAGAGAGTTAAAAGCTTTATTCAGACATCTGTTCATATTTAGTCTGGCTAAGATTGTTTAGAATAATAAGAACACAAAACTAACTTTTTTATTGAGTTCTTATTGTGCAGCTGCTTTCATCACACCTAAAGCATATGTAAGAAAAGCAGATCAAGTGCAATCGGCATGTGTCATGTTGCTCTGTGACCTACAAGCATCTATCCTGCTTCCTTGTAAACGTTTCACATTTCATATCATACTCCAAAGGCTACCTTAACGCAAACATTTCCATCTCCCCCCGCCAGAGTTCAACTTGTGACCCATTTTGGGTCCCGACCCAAAGCTTTCTAAACAAGCGAGTTTGCTATTCCAGCTGCCCCTGCTTTAGTGTAATAGTTGGCAGACTTTCTAATGTGGAGAGAAGCTGGATAATTACAATAATGTACAGCTCTGTCGCCCTCTAAAAAGGAAAGCCTATAATCAATCCCACAGTACATCTGGTTACAATTAGCTTTACAAAGACCTGCACAATAGCTGAGCTCCTACCTGCCGTCAAACGTGCACGCACAGACACACAAGTGCAGGGACCGATGTGCACGTGGTCGCTTAAGAAAGCACAGAAACGCTTCAGAATGTATACACACATGATCCGTGAAAAACGTGTCACTGTGCCTATAGCCTATTTTACACCTGAATACCCGTCTGTGTGCAAGTGATGGCTGATATAAAAGATGTTCATCTTTGTCTCCTGGGAACAAAGAAGACAATGAGCACGGCATTAAGACTTTAAGCCTGTGTTAACACAATCACTGCTTATAATATCCATGCAATGAAGTATACAATGACATAAGGGTAGGGCCCCGGAAAGAAAAAGAGACACTGCAGAAAGACTCGTACGTCAGATTCATTGAAACAGCAGCGACTGCCTGAAGGTGAAACGAGCAGGGCTATGAATGTTGCTGGTTTGAATTTCCAGTCGATGACCGAAATTATATTGTTAAAGGTAACAGTAGGCATGGGTTTAACAACCGCTGCCCCTTTAAATTACCGTATCAACAGGTATTGTGTGAGTAAGAAAGAGCTATAGTATGAAATTACATAACTGCATAAAAAAAAAAAAAAGGATTCCAGTAGGGCTGCAACTAAGGTTGGGCGATATGACTTCGAATTAATCAGTCAGCAAAACTGATTAATAACGGATTACATTTATTTAATGTTCTTTTTTTACACAGCAGGTGTGAGCATGGTGCTAAAGACTCTGTGTCCGTCCTGTGGGTCCTGCAGGCTGCCGCTGCTGCTGCCTGAGCCCAGAATGTCTTAAGCCTCGCCACCATATTTCTGGTCCTCAGAGCTGATTATTTATGTAACATAGCCAGACTAAACATTGAGCATCAGAGGAGGGTGGGGGGGGATATCGAACTACCTTGTTTGCTCTATGTTAGCGCACGTGTAATCCACGCTTTTTGCACCTTTGTTTTGGGTGGACAGGCTAAGGACAGATCATGAGCACACGCATTTGGACATGTATTAATTGAATGAATTCACCGACGTGAGCGAGATTACGTCAGCGAGAGGTTCTAAATGTCGGATTTTGATTGTTTTCATTTGATTGCCTAGATGTTTAGCCTGCTATCTTCTCAGTTAATCAAATCAGCATTTCGTCTGAAATGTCAGTAAGAATTAAAAAAAATTAAATGTCCATCACAATTTCCCAGAGCCCAAAGTGACATCTTTAAATTTAAGATAGCCTAAAACACAGATGTGTGTGTGTGTGTTATTAATTATTATGTCAACAAGTGCAAAAGGAAAAGCTTATTTCCATATGATAGATATAGAAATGAATTACTAACTCACTATATTGAGGACACAAGTTGGTACGGTCCAAAAATACAGACAGGTAAACACACACTGGTTGACAAAGGCAAAAGAAAGACAAAGAAACATCTGGAAAACCAGTTCAACAAGAGGGAGAGGAGGGAACGAACAGAGAGTGAGTGGGTAATGTCAACAGAAAGGCTTTCTGGACGAGATCAAAACACACAAAAGCATGTGCGCACATACGCAAAACACGTGTTACGTCATGCTGCTGGAGGTTTATGAGGGGTCAGAAAAATAAGAGAGGAGGTAAGGAGGCTGGAGAGTCCGGCAAAAACAGAGCTGGAGACAAACTGCAGCGCACAGATCAGGCACACGTAGTCCATGTATGGGCACTGAGCAGGAGGAAGGGCTGCACTAGCAGCGTGTTTGCATTGATGACTGCATTTGGTTTTCGATAAGGTAGATTCATTACAAATAACTGCCTGTTCCAAAGGCCTCTGGAGGTACGCGCACTTCGTGACGACTGGCAGAGGTTCAGATGCATGCAGGTGCAAAGCTGCAGAGGGTTTGGAGTTGTTAGTGTGTGCATCCATTAGAAGTACAGCTTCAAAAGACACCTGTCCATAACACACGCTCTGCAAACACATGCAGGAGCATCTGTGTGTGTGTGTGTGTGTGTGTGTGTGTGTGTGTGTGTGTGTGTGTGTGTGTGTGTGTGTGTGTGTGTGTGTGTGTGTGTGTGTGTGAATGTTGTTGTTGGAAGTTCTCTGTAAATGATTAATTTCTCTGATAACAACCAGATAAATGCACTCAGCTATTTCATTTTGGCTGCAGTGCACAAATTTCACTCAAACAGCACTGACTGTATCGTGAGTACAGGAAATCAAACTTTTTAAATAGATCTGCTTTGAACCCTCGCCGTTCGACGACGTTCATGGTTCACCTGCTGAGAAGGGAATGCAAAATTTGGCCAAGTGACATGTCCTTTCCATTTCCGGCTACACCGTCCCAAAAATGAGGAACGACTTTTACGTCTCTTTTTAAAACATCTTCACTTCCTGGAACGTTTTTTTTGTGACCACAGACGAAATCAAACCCACTGAACCTGAAAGGGTTCAGCGCCATCGCAACTTCCTAATCCACAAAACAACACCAGTCACCTAATTTCACGGAGGTATTATTGTGATGTATGCGCAAAACTTGACAGATAAACAATGCAAAGGTGTGTCACTAATCTTCATGAATATTTCATAATGCGCCAGCCGAGCTGTTGTTACAGTGCGCTGTAGAAGAAATGGGAAAGGGAAGAAGAGGAAAAGGAGAAGAGAATCAATGTCCCAACGGACGTATTTTGAAATGTCTTCAAACGACAAGAAAAAAATAAAAGATTTTTAACAGAATCTGGTTTGAATGGTGGACGCTAGCATGGATATACAGAAACGCAGATTTACCAATGATCTGATGTTCTCAAACCTCATCAGTTCGCCAAAGAAACTGAAGAGTGATAAAGAAGAGTGATGAGGGATTGGTATGCACACACACACACACACACACACACACACACACACACACACACACACACACACACACACACACACACACACACACACACACACACACACACACACACACACACACACACACACACACCAGAAATGACTATGAGATTGGATGCTCACAATCCTGTGGAGTCAGCACAGGACATCAGATATGATTCATGCGTTGTGAGTGGTCCTTCCTTTTTTTTTCTTCTTCTCCTTTTCTTCTTCTAGTTGTCTCCACTAATCTATCATCATTCAGAGGGTCTCCCTCAATAGACCGTTTAAGTGACCCCAAAAGCTGACCCTAAGTTTGACCTCAGACCTCAGCTACTTCATGGGAGCCTCAGTCTTTCGCCCTCCCTGTGTGTGTGTGTGTGTTTAAAACATGCCAGAGTGTGAATGCATCGAATGCATGGGTTGTTGCACATGTTCTTATAACACTCCTTCAGTATTTGCAGTCACTGTGAAACAAGTGAGGGCCATAGCTCCAGCAGAAATAGCTTTCCTGCAGTTTATTCCTAACTCAATCTACTGCAGTATACATATAAATAAACCTCAGCACAAAATGTCATTTATAGGGTAACCCTAATAACAATGTTTTTAATGATAATACCCCAATTTAAAAGCTGAGGTCTCTGTCTAAAAGAACATATTCCTGCTCAAACCACTTTTTTTTTCTTAGACAACTAATCCTCTGGTTTTACCCATGAGCCTTCATGTTGCTACAGCTGATGCTGATGTGCACAGACCTTTTGCATCTTAATGTGTTTTATGTGACATACTGTTCTGCTATATATACCTCAGTGTGTGTGTGTGTGTGTGTGTGTGTGTGTGTGTGTGTGTGTGTGTGTGTGTGTGTGTGTGTGTGTGTGTGTGTGTGTGGGAGGGGATGTGGGGGTGAAATTTCGAGAAATAAATTCCACTTTGCTGTAAACACTGCTGTCAGAGGTCTCTCTGAAGTTAGTCGAGAATGACTTATCGTGACGGATGCCTTGTCCTCACAAGTGTGGCTTTTTCTTCTACAGTGTGGTTTTAGCAACGAGACATCACATGCAAGCACAGTGTAGGATTATGTGGGAGAGTAAAGTGGAGACTGCTTGATGAATGGAAGCTGGGATTGTTCATGGCCTCTATTCACTCACACACACACATACAGAGTTTACAGGGGTGAAAGTCATTTGAATATGATCCAGATGCCTTCATGTATGGAGGGGAGGAGAGGAGAGAAGAGAACGAGGAGACTAGCGAAGGTAAATAAAAGGGCAGACCTAAAATATGAATCATGCGGCGCTCTAGCTGCTGCTAACACCACCAGCCCACGAGACTACTATTTATAGACAAAGAGGGGAAGGAGGAGAGAGAGCGGAGAGCAAAACGAGAGAGACAAACGGCATGAAACAGTGAATAGACAGAAAGAAAGATAGAAAGAGGAGTGAAAGATGAGGAAAAAAGGAATGCAGGGAGGACATGGAGAATCCGTGAAGGGGGGAGAGTTGCGGACAAGGAGGGAGAAGCAGAGAGAATGAATACATAATCACCAGGCTGAGAAAATAGCAGGGTCAAACTGGTGCCGTCTGGAGCATGGATGGAATGACACATCGAAAACAATGTGGAGAGGATAGAAAGGAATCGCCTGGGGTGATCGAGAACGTCTTACTGTTTAGTCTGCTGCTGTAAGACCTGCATGCATGACAGGTGTATGTACCTGTTTCAGGGCTGAGTCAGTGTGAAAAGGAAATGTGCCAATGAGCAGAACATGAGATGACAAGTTGTGTTTGAAGTGACGCTTTGTCTGCATCTGTCAAGATTCAACCTGTCTGTAAATGAAACGGTGACGTACTCAGATTGCTTACATTATATCTCATATACAGCCTGCAGTACATTTGGCTTTTAACTTTAATTGATTGACTAATCAACTACAGAGTCAATTCACTTCAGCGTAACAGTTTTATCTAACCTGACCAATCAGCTGGTCTGTTATATTGATACTGGAATGAATTAGCTAATATCTATATCTATTCTTCTAAAAAAAAAATGATCTCATGAAATCCTTATGTTATGTTTTGATGTAAAAATTTACAAATATATCCTTATTCACAGATCCAGTATCAGTCAGGTTGTGAACTCAAGTCATTGAATAGTTTAGGACAGATATGAGTATTCTCATCTACACATACGCACATTCACAAAAGCATTTTCACACCTATTTATACACAAATGCCGCCTCTGTCTTTTGAAGTATCACACACTTTCACAGTTGGCACCCCTGATGGCAAACAAGCTGCGTTACAGATTTGCCAAACCCCCTTAGAAAAGGCAGGTGCGTATTGAGCATTCTGCCAGTTCACATTACGTAAAAGACGGTGTAAAAGAAGAGCGAGCAAATATTGTTCGTTTTGTTTTCTAACAGAGGGAAAGACTTGCTAGCAGGACCTGTTTTGGCTGAAGAGGGGGGAAAAAAATCTCTAAATAGCAATTTCGGCATATGTGTGGCAAAAGAAAAGGACATAAATAGATTTATAAAACTCGATATGGGAAGAAAAAAAGGAATCTACACCAGAAACACACCTGAGATTCCTTAGATTCCAATCTCAAACCAAAGACGATTCTGGAAGATAAAAAGATCACGTAATCGCAGACATGTTGAGACAAGGTGTGAAACAACAGCCCTTATGATCATCCTGTTTGGTCTGGGTGATGATTAGTCGCATGGGGAACTGTTAGGAGCTCATTCCCACACATATACCAACACATTTGGCAATTGCTCAATATTTAACTGAAGCACACAGATGGATTTCTCAGTAACCTCTGGTGAAAGACCAATAAGCCGGGTGTGGGGCCACACACTAGTTACAACACTGCTAATGTTACTGGTAGAGGGTTTAGTCAGGTATCAGAAGCAATTTCAATTTCTCTTCTTAACCGTCTCCATTCCCCTCCAGTGCACCACTCTCACCCCTTTCCTCTTTTGCATCTACTCCTTCTCATCCTCCCCCCTATGCCCTCTTCAAGCCACTGAGCTGAAACAGAGCTAACGTTTGGGCTAATTGAAGACCTTTCCGACCACTGCAGTCAGAGCTGATGTGTTGTTGCACCAAAAAGAAAGCCTCCTAAAGATTTTGGAGTGAAATCCTCTCTACAAGGTGCTGGAGGATACTTGCAAGAAATACCAGCAGTTCTTTGCCTTGACAGGCTCACAAACCACCAACCCAACCCCCGACAAAACCCAAACCAAGGTCTGCTGCAGGCACAATAATGGTGAAACAAACACACACAAAAACGATCTACATATCCTTTAAGTCACTAAAGGGAGGTTTTGTTATTTGTTATTTTCCAACCAGACACTGTTCCACCGGCCGTGACAAGAAAGCAATGCCACCCGAAGGTAAAGAAACTGTGCTTATGCAACGCCATCAGAAAACGTGGTGCATTAAGAAACGAGAAGACAGAATTCTGTTTCAGAGAAACGCAGCCCACGTGGATGACAGGATGTAGGCATGTTATGAAATGTATGTATGTATGAAATGTTATGAAATGTGCTCTTGCAAAATGGCAGCGTGAAACCAAATCTAACTGGATCAATTGTACACAAAGCAACAAAAACCTGAACCACGGTTTGGCCTTTTTAGGTGTGAAAGTTGCTCTTATTGGTTGTGTGTATCCACAGTGTCCTTTTCCAGGGATGAGTATTACTCACACTGTCCCCTTTGCCAAGGTGATATATCTGGAGGAGTCCCTTTTCTGTTTCATTTTAATTGAGGCAATCATGGAGCATTAACATAACTAAAGGTTTAACTATATCGCCACAGCCAGTGCTAATCACTCTGTTGGAAAGAGAAGCGGTGTGAAAGTACACTAAATCTATGTAGATGTTAGCACAGGTAGCATAGCTGGTGGCTAACCACAATATGTGAATTTGTGCTCCCTAGAAGGACTAAATGATGAAAACACTGACATTTTTTTTCCATTTTTTTTTTACCTGTAATGTATATTGCAATATGAAAAAAGAAATATTTCATGTACTCAGGTACTCTCTTCAATTTGAGCTAATTTTCGCTTGATTTTCTTGTTCACTGAGCTAGCTGCTACTAGCAGCGGTTTAAGTCTACCGGATGTGGACCGCATGCATAATGTGCAGAATGTTCAGGATGTTTTATCTACGTGGTGGATGAACTTCTCTTCTGGAGAAAAATGGAACCCTTGTGAGCAATAGAACAAGTTACGACACGATGAAGTTAATTTACCTTACATGACATAACATGTCCTGAAAAAGGGACTATTGCACATGGGCACGTTGCATTGTCGATGGTGAAATGATATATTGTGCAGGCCTACTTCGTAGCATACAGAAATAGCAGCATGGAAAGTGTGTGTGTGCACAAGCAATGGCCACAGTGTGCGGATGTGACGTAGTTCTGTGTGGGTTAGCACCACCTGCAACTTCAGCTGCAATAGTGCAAGGTTTAGACAAACCCTACTTTCTTTTTTTTTTAGTGTGTCAACTTTTTCACAAATGTGTCACAAATCTGACAAATCCAATCAATTTTTTGCAAACTTCTCCTCATAGAGACAAATATAGATAATCAATAAGAAACAAAGGGCTTTTGTGGCCTTTATAATTGCAGAATTCAGCCCATGATATTGAAAAACAAGCTACTCTTGGTCAGCATCCAAAATTACATCAACACCCGAACCTGTTCTTCTACAAACAAAGCCACATGGCTATGCATGCATGCATGGCCGCCCACACATCAAACAGACAAGCAGTACACACAGGAAGGCATAACAGCGCAGTGACGCATGCGTAAGTCGAATAATGACAACAGGATTTGAAATATGTGGGTTTGTGCAGTAATACTTGTAGGTTAATTCAACTGCTTTGTTCCCCGGAAACTAAACGCGCTAATTCCAACCCTCAAAATTAACCATTCATTTCAAATAAATCCTCTACGAGCAGAAACTAAACAGCAGCACTCGCATGGATGGCTGTCTGTGCTGCTCTTTACTCTTGTGCTGAAGGCCCAGGGCTGGGGAGCATCTGGATATTCCATAAACAATGGAGCAGACAATGCCTAAAGTACACAAGTTAAAAGGGACTAGCATCAGACCATAGAGGATCCACAGTCCATTACCTTCCAAAGCTCCCCATTAGTTTTCGGTCTCAGTCTAACTCTCCCTGTCTGCATCACCCTCACTCACTCCCTCCTGTGTCTGCCTCTTGCTCTCTTTCTGGGTCCTTTCTGTCTGACCGAATCATCTGGTTCTCGATTCGTCCTCGTCTCTGGTGTGTGTTTTCTGATGAATTTTTTATATTACACTTTCTGTTTCCATATTTGTCCCTCAGCCCATCCATCAACGGCTTTCTGAAATCACCCTTTTGATAAAAGGCTGTGTATTCCCTTTCATACTGACACTGATCCATAACTTACAATAGGAGCCAAACATTATTTATTGCTTATATAACATGCTGTATCTTTGGGCGTGGACTATTGGTAAGAAAAAAGTACTTATATGACAGCATATCCTTGAGCTCTGCAAAACTGTGATTGACATTCTGCCATATTCCTTTAGACTAATTAAATAACAATTGAATTAGACAAATAAGAGACTCATAGATCAAATTAAATTCTATTATAACACTAGTAGTCCTAATATGTTACTTAAAGTACACCAACAACCACGCAGCCATGCATGACTGCACTTACTAAATGCAACCCCATTAGCTGTAACCTGCACAAACGCGCACAATCACAGATATCTCCACTCCGATATTAATGGAGTCGGAATGAATGGAGGTTTTCATTCGTGCGTCTCTTGCTTGCTCAGTGTCGCCCTGCTTCTCGGCGTACGGCTAAGCGCTAGTCGACAACAGGGGGTGACAGAGGTGAGCTGTTGATCACCCATAACAAAGTGAAAAGACAACACAACACAAACCACATATATCAACACACACAAAGGAAAGGACGACAGTAAATAAACAGACCTGACCTCGCAGTCAACCCTGCTTTGTTAGAATTTGGGTGTGCACATGTGGTCATGTGGGAAGGAAAGATGGGCTACTTTTTAGCTTGATAACGTGAAAAATATGACCGTTTTGTGAGATACTGTAGACATTAGATTCATTACTGCTGAGCTGTATGACCTCAGGTTGTGGCATGATATCAAGTGATTACAATAAAATATCATTTTGTATTTCCTTCTCAACTATATTCCACATATCACTGCAAAACTTAAACTTTACACAGTAACAATAAAGTAAATGGATCATTCTCTCGTGTGCACATGTATGTTCATTGCTGTGCTATTTTTAGATCACCTTAAAAGGACACTTCAACAGCACGTCCTCTTTGAGGATCCGACAGTTGACCTTCTTGATTCTGCGATAAGACCAGGAGGCAATATTCCCACATTTCGTCTCATCTCATCCCCAGAATCTAATTTCTCCGCTAAATGCAACACAACTGCAAGGGCACATTAAACCTGCTATGGGCTGGAATTGGCAAACACTCCCTGCATCCAGAATCTCACCATCTCAGTGAACTTGGTGACCTAAAACACACAGCTGATCCACCACCACTCAGACGCTCCTGGCAGAAGAGAGCTTTTGCATGTAACGCCAGAATAGCAGCACATTTGCTATAAGAGAGCAGAAGCAAAATAAAGTAATATTAGGATGTGCTGATGGCGATCTGGGTAGTATCTCTGAGTATATCATGGTTTATTACACATTAAAATCATTTGAGGCAGATGATGGTTGCAGCTGTTCATCCTCACACCCGTCCACTGTATTAAAAAGGACAGAAGGGGCTTTCTCGTTCAAATCAAAAGGCATTGAGCGCAGCATGTGACCTCGCTCTGTGGTGATTACATCACACAGACTGTGGTTTATGAGGGATTGACTCCTCTTGATTCCTAATCTGGCGGGGTGAACTTCCTACCTCACTGACCACACTGTTTTTTTGGGTCTATGTGTTCCCATTGACTCAGCATTGACTCAGATTCTCACTCCACTAACTAGAAAAAGACATTAGAACTTAAAGTTCAAGCAGCGGACTGATAATCTGGTATGGAAGTACCACGACACATTTAGGGGACGCAGCCTGAGTCTGACTGATGTGATGTGATAATAATCAAACACTGCTGCACAATTCCAACAATCGCTAAAAAAATAAAAAAGAATCATCATCAAAATCAAGGGTCTTTATTCTAAAATCTAATATTTCATTTCATTTCATTTATAAAGAATAAAAAAATATTAAATCATTTTATAGTAAATAGTAGACTTTTGGTTTCTTTTAATTAAACATCAAAGCTTCCACCCAACATTATGCTAATAATCCCTAAAAAAATAAATAAATACTCCACTCATAACCCATGAAAACTATTTCAGATTTTGGGGGAGATACAAACAAGTACAGTACAGTAAATATTTAATTAGGTAGAAATAAGCACTTGAAATCTTTATTGTCTTTATTGGGATTAATGGGACCTTCCTGTCTAAATAAAGGATAGATAAAGATGTAAATGTCTCCTGTAATTTGTTCAGACAACACCACAGCTCCTTAGCTTAAAAATCATTATTCCTATATAAGTAATGAAAGGGTACAAAGTGGATTCACACACAAACTTAACAGAGTCTGACACAAATATATGCACTTGGACAGCCACACATAGTCCCCACTCATTTCTGCTCTAGTTATGGCTCAGCAGATGACACTCGGCTGCTCTGCCTCTATAAATAGAACAGAGAGGGAAAAAAACGAAAGGGAAAAATCCCATCTCTTCGCTCTCTCTCCTCCCTCTCTCCGTCTCTGTCTCCTATAAGGAGAGACAGAGAGAGACACAGAACGGGAGGGAGGGGAGACGTTGAGACGAACACAGTCGCACACAGACAGATCAGCAATACGACAGTTGTTCTTTGTGTTTGTGCTGCTGTTCTTCCGCTCTACGCGCATCCATCTTTTGTCCAATATATTTGTTAAAAATATACAGTGGGAGGGATGCAGCGGTACAAGAGACGCGGTTTGATTGACAGGCGATGTCTGGAAGGTGCAAAAGCCTTTAGCACAAAAACGAAGAATGAGAATTTAAAGACAAATAGCATGGAATGTAAATCCAGAGAGAGTAGAGATTCAGACATTCAAACACACACACACACACACACACACACACACACACACACACACACACACACAGAGACACACGCCACCCAGCACATACATTTATTATTGGGGGTGGGGTCACACACCCCACCCCAATCCACTAAGGAATGACATCTTATCATTGGAATGTGGGATATGATGAAACCAAGGGGCCCCTCTCCACACACACACACACACACACACACACACACACACACACACACACACACACACACACACACACACACACACACACACACACACACACGCACACACACACACGCACACACAGACACACACACACACACAAACACGAGGGCAGACTTAAAACAAAGAAAAGACACTCAGTGCTCCACAGCAAGCAGCTTAAATGAGCAGCTGAGGTCACTTTATACTGATGCAGACAAGTGGCAGTTTAGAGACTAGATCTGTTTTAGACAGAAGCAACACAGTCACATTTACCCCTTTCACACAGGAGGTGCATCGGTCTATTGAACACGCATTCAACCCTGCAGCCACTGCTGTGATCTGTTGCTATCAGATTAACGCCGGCAACAAACTCACCAAAAATCCTTCAATCTTGCCTTGATTATATGCGTGTATCTTCACCTCACCCCACCCCTCCCTTTGTCTTTCAGTCTCGTCCTTCCACAGCTTCTGTTCAGTTTATGCGTGAACACATGTATTTCCCTTCATCCCCGTGGTTGCAGATAATGCACTGTGATTGAAAAGCCAAAGGCTGTATTCTAACCGGTGCCACTTTGAACCTGTCTGGGAGAACTGGGGAGAGACACTGAATCCCTACCTATTAAAGTAAAGTTTCCTCAAGGATCTGCTGTCAGTCACGCTGAAAAAGTCAAAGCCGTAAAGTGTTCGGCGTATGACGTGGAGTCAATGCTGGATCCACTGTGGTTTCAGGCTTTCAGAGGAATTAAGAAGCTGTCCTATCTAATCCCAGATTTGTCACTTTGGGCCCAAAACAACGTGACCCAATCCCATGCCGCTGATCTGCAGCTGTCGGCCAATCACGGCTCGGGCATTTCCAGGAAGTGATTATTCTTCACAATGTCAGTATTGTTTCCTGGCAAAAAAATTATAAAACGTGGAAAGACAATAAACCTCTTTTCGCTAATCAGGCACACACTTTAAAAAATTAGTCATGCTAGAGTTTCAGGGCTTCCTTGGGAATGCTGAATATAATAGTGGTGTAGCTGCATTTTGGGTCCAAATGCAGATCTATATCAACCAATTCCAAACACACAACATTCACTGTTTCTATGGGTTTATCTCTCTCGATAATGTAGTATCTAGCAAGATCAGAGATGCCTGAATTAAAATCTAAAAAAAAGAAGAAGAAAAAACGTGGACATGACATAAAGATTAATTACAGAATGAATGAGAAAGCAGCAGGGGAGGATGAATCGGACAAAAAAAAGTCACTCCTCCTCATTTTAGTGCATGAGGTCTAAGGAGAGAGATGAGATTGATGTCAGGGGGAAGGGATTAAGACGGAAAGAGAAACAGATGAGGGGAAGAAAATAATCAGGGGAGCGGGAATAGACGGAGGAGATAAAGAGAGGGAGGAGTGGATGTCACTGGAGATAGCAAAGAGAAAAGGGAGAGCGTGTGAGAAAGGACAGAAAAACAGAGAAAGAGAGCATACGTTATGTCACTGTGTCTCACTTGCAAGTCATCTTACATGATGCATTCACTGTCCCCTGACGCACCCTTTAAAACACACACACACACACACACATATTCAACCCCTGTATCAGCTGCAGGCACACACTGGCTTTCCAAATGAGTCAAAGAGCACACAGACACACAAGCGTCTTTCTAAACCCGGGTGACAGGAGTGCTGTGCCCTCTTACTTTCAGTTTTCCAATTTAGCCTCATATGCCATACTGTACTTTATGCTAGTATACAACATGCAGTCTTCCTTAAAACGATCTGTTTCGTGTAAAGTATTATCAAAGTAATGCCAATAAACAACATCTGTGTTCATTAAAAACTATATAAATATTTTTAAAAATATCAAAAATAATGGCAAATAGATGGTTGTTGATCGTTGGTCCGTGGTGCCATCTCTGTTAACGTAGCAAGATGCTGGGAAACCGTGATCTGCACACATCCATCCAAAAAAAAACCTGCACACACACACACACACACACACACACACACACACACCACACACACACACACACACACACACACACACACACACACACACACACACACACACACACACACACACACACACACACACACACACACACAGTTTTCAGCAGTTTTCTAAAGCCAAAGAAGGTGCCAAAACACTCCAGAGCATCCCCAGCTCCCTGACTTGCACAAATACACACACAAACACACAAACTCAAATATACATTGACTAAAGAGTCAGACTTAAAATTGCTTCTTGTTATTTTTCGACATAAACAAGAGAGAGTGGGATGGGGGAGTTATTTGTCACCCTCGGCGCACACACAGCCAGGAAAATAACTAAACTGTTCGGGAACATACCCCAAGCCTCAAAGCCATCAAGTGAGATTTATGTGTGCGCTAAAATGTTTCACTCCCATGGTTGGAAGGTCTAGACTACATGCAGTATTTTTAACTATATTGGAACGCTACTTTAGAACGTCTTTCTGTTTATCATACCACACAACCTGAAACAACACATCACGTGATGCTTAAGCCCTTCACTTGAATGAACGCTAATGAATTTCTGAAAGGCGGGGTGGCCTGACCTTACCATTCAGCGTTAGGGGAAACGCTGATGAACACACACACACACACACACACACACACACACACACACACACACACACACACACACACACACACACACACACACACACACACACACACATTGCACGGAAGGAAGCACAGGAATGGTTTTGCATATATGAGGAAGTGTCAGCTTCTACGTCTCCCTTCCTTTGTTGCTCACAGCTGGTTACTGACACGACTGAGAGACGGAGGGAGTCAAACAGTCGAAATTGAGGCGGGACGAAGACAGAAGAAGAGTGCTGCATTGAGAAAATTCAGAATAAAATGAATGAAAAAGAGATTCTCTCTGTTTTCTTTTCTTATCCTCTGTCATCTCCAGGCCTGACATCAAGAGCATTACACAGGGTGACCTCATCTTATGCTATTTTCCTGCTCTATCGCTCATTAATGCAACTGGCTGGGCTCTTCAGCTCATTCAGAGGTTACTGCGCTCTTTCTAAGTCCTAAATATGTTTTTGGAAACCCTTTATCCCTGCAGCTTATGTGGCTGGAGACAAACTTGTTTGTCTAAGATGACTGCTAGATTCCCAAGTTGAGGCACAACAGTTGTTTTACGGCCGGATTTATTAGAGAGGCTTTATGAGTGTGGTAATCGTGATGACTGATAGCTGATCGCGTATATGGTGGCTGATGGTGAATTTCCATCCTGACTAGCGCAGGAAAAAAGGGGCGCTTCCAGGCCAGCTGTGCACTCTCTTTACAGGTGGTTCTTGAACTGCTTTGTCCACAAAACCATCTGTCTATCACAGGAAACATTTCCTCTTTAAGTTTTTTTTTTTAGTTTTTTATATCATTAAACACTTGAGCTCATCCGCAGCTTTGCTCAGCCAAGTAAATAAGTTACCGAGAGCGTTCAGAGACTGTAAACCTCCGCCAAGGCAGAGCATTCCATCCCAAAGGGTCTCTATTCCCCACAAGTTACATTTACTATTTATATACAACATCTGTATTTATTGAATCTGTATTTTTTCACCATAAAAGAATAAACCTATAGCTTGGATCCGTTGATAACCTTTGTCATACAGGAAACAGCTGTTCCAAAAGAGTCAGCATTTCCTGTTCCGCTGAACAGATTCACAGAATTTAATAATCACCAGTTCCCATCCCCGATGCCTTATCTCTTAGAAAAGTTCCATGCAAATCTGTCTATGACTTTTTGAGTTAAATGGCTGCCCTCAGAGTTCTCACAATGTTCAAACATATTTGAAAATAATTATTGAAAAATTATTGAATCCACCCCTTTATCTGGATCTGGATAACCTCGTAATGCCCCAAAATGTGCCCCTTTTGTCCGGATCCACTCCAAAATATAACGGATTCTTCTCTGGTACATGTATAACCCTCCTACCAAGTTTCATGAGAATCCGTCAAGCAGTTTTTGTGTAATTCTGCAAACAGACAAACAAACTGAACCAATCATTTCACCTCCTTGGTCACAATCTCCACTCACATGGCCATACGCCTACTACATACACACATCAACTCATGTGCAGGTTTACATTCACATGCATATTCACAGGCATTAGCAGGCATTAGCTTAATTGCTAGTAAGAAAAAAGGAACAGAGTAAATTATTTGTAGCCATACTTTAAAACGCTGATAAGAAAATGTTAAAACTGCAGAGGCAGTTTCCATTCCATTTCCTGTATGTGTGTGTATGTGTGTATGCGTGTGTGTGTGTGTGTGTGTGTGTGTGTGTGTGTGTGTGTGTGTGTGTGTAGCAACTACAGAATCAATCAGCAGGGAGAACTCTCCTGACACAGCTGCAGTTCGCTGTTTTGTCAGGGAAATCTGAACCTCTGGAAAGTCTAACCGTTTCACCTCAGCTCTGCTGGCCTGGAATAAAGCTGCGGGTATTTATCTTTTGGTGAAATACAGGATGCAGCTTTTACTCTCTTTTATACTCGTCAACTCGAATAACTAATCCTCAACTCAAAATATTTACATATAATTTCAGGAATTCCAGCAGTGGCATCTGACCTTAGAAACTGGGCATCATATTACATTTTTTTATGCCCGTCACATGTGCAGTTGCTTTAATGAAGTCCTTTTTCAGCATCTCAGCCTTGTAATTTAATTACGTGCAATAGAGAATCAATTGTTCAGTGAAACCGCCTTCGGCACATATCACTCTTAAAGTGCCAAATTAAGGAACTTGACAAACACCTTTAATAGCTTCGTTTTGTGCCTCTCTACCACCAACATGATCTTTTCTCCCCGCCTCTAGCCTTTCACCATCACATTGGCAGCTTTTAGGCCAGCTCCGGGTTAAAATTGGGTCAAAGCTGTAAACAAATTGCTGCAAAGCTAAAATTAGACACAGTGAGCCTTTTTTTTTCTCCCTTCACCCCAGTGATATGACTGTCATGTAACATTCCACTGCAGTAGTAACAGCAGGGAGAAAAAAAAAATGAAATTGTATATAAAAACAATCAAATCTTCTACTCATGCAATATTTCAACGTGGAAGAAGTGCTGAGCCCAGAGTTCTGTCTTAAGGCACTGATTGAATGACTGTTATTGAAGGAGAGCCCCAAAAGCGTGTGTGTGTGTGTGTGTGTGTGTGTGTGTGTGTGTGTGTGTGTGTGTGTGTGTGTGTGTGTGTGTGTGCAGGGAGGGGGTTAATCCGCCTTGCTTTGCTGTTGAGAGAAAAATTTCAAGGTCTTTGAGTGCCAGTGGAGCTAAGAGCCTCAGGTCTCCCCCACACACACACACACACACACACACACACACACACACACACACACACACACACACACACACACACACACACACACACACACACACACACACACACACACACACACACACACACACACACACACAAACACACACTCAGGGCCGCCTCTTCTTTTCGTCCTCAGTTGCTCCTCTCTCTCTCCTCCTCCTTCCCTTTCATTTCCTTTGTCTATTCTCTCCCACTTTTGCCTCCATCCCTCCTCCCAAAGTTTCCCATTTCTCTGTTCTCTCACTGAACTCCCTCCACGCTCCACAGTCACCTCGCTCTTCCTTAAACTCCTTCTCCCGATACGTCCCACTGCTTTCACCCTCCTTCCTCCTAATATCCTCCGATCACCTGTCCTCCAAAAGTTAACAAAAGTTGAATTTTTTTGCAATTTCTAATGGCCCTTTTGCTCTTTACACCTCTGTCACACGCTCTACCCCCTCCAGTTAAAGGTAGTTGAATGCTGGACAGGCTCACGGGGTTGAACTTTGACTTCCACCCCTCCCCCCTCATCCCTGACCTCTCGGAGTACTTCATCTCTCTGCTTTCTCTCTCGACTCTCTCCTTTATTTTGCATCTTTTTACTGCCTTGTAGTTGACTCACTCCATTAACTTTATCTCCTTTTCATGGAATGAGTGGTAATTGTTGTGACCAACAACTCACTGCTTTCCTCAAGTGCCACTAAACTCTAAATATTTGTGAACAAGTAAACAAGCTGGAGCAATACGATTACTTTTGTCTGATCAATTGGTCCCAAACCCAAAGATTATTCAATTTATACGTAGTGACATAGCATGAAAAAAAGTTGCACCTTCATTCACCATTTCTTGAGCCACAAAGATACAGATAGCACAAAACTGAAGGCTTATTCATTTGAACCGATATAATTAATGCTGTGCAGTGTTGTCATTTTGAGTAATTTCTAGTCAGCTTCTTCTTTCCCATCCATCATCTGCCTTTCAGTCTGACAGGGCGCCTTAAGATAAGCTACTGGGTGACCCTTTTCTTCTTTCTTGCCACTCACTCTATCTAATCATAAATCTTCACTAAAGCTTCAGCAAAAAAAGAAAAGAAAAAAAAATCACTGAAATCTCACCACCCCTTGCTTTTCATCTATATGGAACAGAACTTAACCATTCAATCAGTTGCCAAAAATGCACAAAATCTATCTCTGAAACACACATAGACACTTTACAATTCACCTTAGTTGCGTATGCATGAGTCAAAGGGATGTAAGTACACTCACACACACACATATATATATTTATATGTACGTACAAACATACATTTGCACATGTAGAAAAGCAACAACGTCCACATGATCCTGACTCCCACAGATCTCCAGTTCCCCATGCCCACCCAGTGAGAGAATGTGATTGGTTGTGTTTCTGTGTATGTGAGTGTGAGTGTGTGTGTGAGTGTGTGTGTGTGTGTGTGTGTGTGTGTGTGTAACTTTACTCCCATCATTCTGCCACATGTCTGCAGTTGCTCAGTCATCTTTGACACACACATAGGATTAGAGCCAGGCTCTGAGGAATAGTACTTGTCTCTGCGTGCAAATAGCTATTACCTCAGGCCTTCTTTACACTTATATAACACAGGCAGTATATAATGCTCAAAGGAGATTTTTATTTCAGTGATCCAGGAAATATGTATCAGCAAGTTTATACTGATTATTCAATTAAATTCTGACTTTAAAAATGAGCAAGAAAATCAATCTGAGTTCTGAGTGTGGCCTAATTTAGACCCCTTCGTCCCAGAACAACTGCCAAGAATGTCTTTCCTCATTTTGACAAACAAGAGAGAAACAGAGAAAGAGCCATTTGTGACCTAGGGAGAGAGCTGGACAGCAGCTAGAAGCTTGTTTTCTGATAAACAAGTTAGCGTTTCCTAGACGCGGACCATCAGGCGTAGATGATTTTAGCTCCTGGGATTCAGGGGAACTCGAGGAGCATCTTGTGATGGGGATGACGGAGAAAAACAACCATGCACTCATACAGGAAACGAGGGCTGGCTGAAAAATAAAAAAAAAAACGTGTTGATCACACAGCCTCACCTCATTTGACTTTGAGTCATCAGTCATACAGGAGAAGAGAGCGAAGCTTCATGTTGAAAGATGGGTGGAAAAAAAAACTTTTTATCTCCCCCTTTTCTGACATATCACAAATTACTCTCAGCATGTGGCTAATTAAACACAAACATTAAGGCATGCAGTTCCATGTTGGTCCATGTCACTGTTTCCTATCTCAGCTCAGTCAGTGCCCTGAATGTCATATGACCTGCTCAGTCTGTTTTTCTACATCTCAACGACTGGTCTCTCTCACCTACGTGTCAACACAAGCCGCAAAGACACATCGAATTGCTTACATTTCATTAGCTTCACCTCTACCGCCAACACACACACCTCTTCAGACTCCTCTTCACCCTTTCTGTCTTCCTCTCTCTTTCTGACACACACACTCGCTGCAGGAGTTGCATCACTGCACCGTAATGTAGCAACGACATCCTGCGCACCACCCTGTCTCAAGTTGCACAAACTTTTTTTGTCCACCTAAACAAATCTGCAGACCGAGAACGGAAATTGATTGGGAGCTGTCTTCCTTTGGCCAAAGAAAAACTATACTGGAGCAGCTAGAAGGTAATCTGTCCTGCTCAAGAGCACCACAACAAGGAGAAGAAAGCGAGAGGTGCACCTTCAGAACCCTGAATTTCCCGGACAGCCTGGGGATTTCGACAAGAAAGTCTCTTGCCATGCGCCAACCTCATCCTACATTCTGCAGATATGAAAGAGTTTACATTACACTCATATTTAGACCTCAATTGTTCAGCATCCTCTAATTTATTCAGGCAATTTGTGCTAGCACTGCAGCATCCTTTCACACGCATTGAAAAGTTCACCATCAATACCAGAGACTGTAAGGATGTTGCAATGAAAAAAACCATGAATCACCACGAACAGATGCTGCTCTACAATGACGAGAAGGGGTTGCACCTTTTGAGTTAGTCAAATCTTTCTGTGAGTCATTTAAAATCAGAGCAACGAGGTAGAAGGTTATGACAAAACTTGATAAAGTCTGCATCTAGGTGTTTCGACATTTTACAAATACAAGTTTGGCCCAAGGAGATGCTACAGATACACGTCAAAATGATAAAAAGTTTAATAACCAGTCAACCAGATGTTTTCGAGCAGCACCCTTTACTGAAACAGCTCATCTTGAAATGACTGACGTGGGAAACGGAATCCATCACTCGTGGAAAAAGGCAACAGTCAAGACACAAGACTCAAATGGAAACCAAACCGAAATGAATGTCCAAAGCGCAAATTTCCGAGCATGAACTACCTCGTTGCATCTTTAAATAACGTGCATTTGTTTATGCAGGATGTCATGTTCACCAGTATCTCAATTAGATTGTGATCATTCATACAGGAAAGCATGTGGGTGAGCTTGACGTTCTCATTTACCAGCAATCTTGGGATCTCAAAGTATATTTTGCTTTGAGATCTTGAGATGACATGCAAGAACTACTAAAAAATAGAGGTTAAATGCGGCACCTGAAGGGAATTTAGAAAGCTCAAGGACAAACGACAAAACGACACTCCATTATAAACCAAGCCAGATGAAGAAGGAGATACAGAGCACACAGAGCACAGACATCGATGAGGTGACAGTTGTATTAGTCTGGACTCACCTGGAGCTCACACCATGCCACTTCCACAGTAGTCTCTGTATCCAGTCCCTTGTAAACAGTCTTAAAAGATCCTCTTCCGATCTCGATGTCAAATTTGAGGAAGCGTCCATCTGGCGAAGTCCCCACAGCTTTTGTTTCCACCTCCTCTATGTCCTCTTGCACACGTTTCTCAGCCTCCCTCTGCTCGGCCCGGGCTTTAGCTTGCCCCCTCTCCTCCTCTGTCTCCCTCTCTTTCTCCTCGCTTGGACTACTACTGCTACCCTCATCCACATTTTCTATCACTTTTCCATCTTTCGCCACCTGTTGTATGTTCTCTGACCCTCTGGGACGCAATACGACTTCAGGCTGTTTGCCTGCTGTTTTGTTGCTAACATCCAATACTGTCGGGCTGGGCTCTTTTACTGCCCCATCTGCACTGTGTTCAACTACGGTGATGGTGGGTGCAGCAACCGTGATATTGCCCACAACTAAATCTTCCTCAGCATTTTGTACGAGGCCCTCTGCAACTGCCCCGCCGAGCCCAACACCAGGTTGAAGGATTGACGTTTGTGCAAAGGGCCCTCTTGAGACCTCCCCACCATCAGCATTGCGTAGCACAGGTCCAGGACCACAGGGCTGGGGAGGGAAGAAGGTAGGAGGTCCTTCACAGTCTGGAGGTGAGGTGAGTATCACAGCTGCTTTGCTGGGCAGGTCCAAAGCTGTGGCATTGGAGTCACAAATGACACTCCGCCGGAAGAAGCGATGCTCAGCCGTTTTAGAGTCTCTATCCATCGTGTGGTGCCGACGCTGAACCTCGGGGTGTCCGCCAAGCTTCTCCACTACGTGTGAATCCGAACTGGAGGCGCCGTTCACATTTTTGTGGGGGGTCTGGGGTGATGGAACGGGAGAGGCAGAGGAAGGAGGGGAGGCTGGGGCAATGAATTTCACCACTTTGCTGCTGCTATTGCTTTCAGACATTCCTCCTCGAGGCTCGGTCCACAAAAGAGAAATTCTGTACTTATAAATAAGGACTTATTTCACATTACTAATCAGACCAACCTATGTGTAAACTGTGTGTATGCAGGCACAGATCTCAACTAAGAAGCTTCTTTTGCAAATAAAATCTCTCCAACCTTTGATCAGTCTCCCAATAAAACCAAAGTGGGTGGCTTACAGAAAATAGATCAACCAAATGTCTTGTGTGCAAATTTCCTTGTGTTCTGCAACTTTTTTTTTGCAAGCTTTTATTTAACCTTTACTTCCTCTTTGCAACAGTTTCAACAAGACCACCAACAGTTTGTATAAGGCCCTTCTGTGCAGGGCTCGAGGAAGCCCCAAGAGAGAGGAAGGGGCCTTTGCTTAAAGATTGAGGAGGGAAGGGATGAAAGGCAGACAAAGGAGGGGGGTTGCAAGCACTGCAAAAAGGTGACCACCGTCAAATTAACATCCAAATCCATCCTGATGCCAACATCCAGAGGGGGATGACCATGACATGGAAGGACTGGAGATCTAACAGACCAGTATGGCCTCCCAAAGGCTGATAAGTCAAAATATGAATGGAATCCAAGCAGTTACAGCTTGACTTGGAGGTCTGTGCAAGAACGAAGGACTGATTCCCCCACTGCTCGCTTAGGATAGGACTCCTTGGAGAGGCTGCTGGTCTCTCTGGTGGGGCCAGAGGCCAAGTTTGGCCTAGCCTGGCCCAGCTTGATCTGCTTCTGCCCTTGTCACTGAAAATAAAAAAGAGAAGAATCAATATCAAGGAACCCCCAAATGACACTTTGTTCCCTGCCAGAGTGGCTGATAGATCTTACAAGCTTCAAATACTGTAACACTTAACCACTGGAAACTATCAAGCAGAATATGAGTGACAGATGGAGGATGGGATATCAACATCTGCCAAATTCATTATTCCAGATATAAATCTACACTGGACATAATGTATAATGTTGTTAACAAGAAAGAGATCTGCATCCGACCCCGTATCTTTCCCTCCCTTTCCCCCTGTGTAGTTAATGCAGAGGAGTGAGCGTCTAATTGCTCCACGTTCCAAATTTAGCCCCAAATCATCACAGCCGGGCTGACCTCAAGGTTAGACTACTCTGTGGCAATTCAGCAGCTTAGCATGGGACGAGAGGAGGCACTCAGAACTGCAAAGAAACTAAATACTTATCAGAGGACAGCGTACAAGTATCTTCCTCTACATATTGCATTACAGAAAACATACTTAATGTGCCTCACATACCGTCCCACGGATGATTCATACTCTTTCATCACAGCATACCAAGCACAGCAGCTGCTTTGGTGTGTCATGTTAGAAATCATTCACAGTAAATTGATTCATGTAAAACAAGTTTTCACATGTTTTATCGACACTAGAGAACAATTACAATTGTGCAATTATGCATTACTGTCATACATAAGTGAAAGGTTTATATAGTGCACATAGTTTTTATTTGATGTCTTTTTTAATCTTTAATCACTCACTTTTCCCCCTCTGATTATGACTCAGCTGCTGTAACAAGTGAACTTCCCCAATTAAGTTTAGCTTTTCTTAAAGAAACATGATGAATAAGTGTGTCTGTTACATTTATCTTACTTCAAATAAAACTGTCCCACGTGAATTGGGATTTAAACTGGACTACGCAATTTTGAACATATTATAAGTGTCAGTAAAAAAAAATTTTTTTTAAAAACTGCACAAACCACTCTCACATGTATGAACCCAGATGATGTATGACTGCTTTATAGCAAAACAGGCTACGAAGTCTGGAAGAATGCAAAGTCAAATTCTCTCTGCAACAGTATGAAACATGCTCGGATGATACTTTAAAATTCCGGTTGAATTTGTCCTGACAGTTTAGGGCCACACCACTGATTAATTCAGTCCCACAGGCTATTATATATTGACTTAACTAAGGGAAGTAAGTAAAGGAATAGAACTGAAGAGGTCACAGTAGATATATGCCTTCAGGCTAGCTGGTAGAATGTTTGTTTCTATCTTTATTTACATAAAAAAACTGTCCTGTGCAGCTTTATATGTTGCTTCAATATTTGCATAATGATATGTGGTGAACAGGTTTTAAACATTTAAAATGATTACAATCCTTCATTTTATGGAGCCCTGGAACTATTTTGCAAGTAATAGCAACTGGCTGCCCTAGAGGTTTAAGAGAATTCGTTTACTAAATCAGATATCTCAGATTCCAGTGCAAGGCCACTACATGAACCATCAGTGGTAGTCAATACCATGGCCCCAACTGAAGAGACTAGACTGTCTTACATATGGATAAAAATGATCTCATAGAGATGCGGTGGTGAAATTAATTAAAGCTTATGGTGAAAACATCTGTCTTTTTGTTGCTGTGTGTCTGACATGTAGCTTATCTAAGACCTGAGTTATGAGAGGATGGTTAAGTGATTTCACAACAGCTAGGGGAAGTCATTAGGGTAGCCAGAAAACAGAACATAAATTGTTATTTTAATCTCAAAATTTGTGATAACAGCAACAAAATCCCATGCTACTTAAAGGTAAAGTGTGCAGCATCAATATTCAATTAACAAAAAAATTGTATTTTGAAATACAATAATGAATTTGATATCAGTAACATGAACACATCAGTCCATGCCAAAACTTAGGTAAATTCGATTGGTTCAGAGATGGGTCGAAACATAACCGAACTAAGTAGCTGCTTATGGCACTGGGGGCCACCAGGTGGCCACCAAAAAAAACTCTGCATCCACATGTCACGATGTATTTGATGGCCTCACAGACCACCACAGCATACATTGTTGCTTCCACTTTTGCCGCTGTTTATTTACTAGGTACATTATCACAACATCCTAGCCATTTTTGTTCTTGTCGACACTTTTGACTAGTCACTGCCCTCTTGTGGGTGTATCAATGCCCAGGGCGCATGGAAGTGCATGGACAGGTACATTGTTTGAAACGGACATATTTATTTCCATATGTAAAGAAACCATAAATCAGCCTTTTGATTTACAGTGTGCAAATTATCAAGTGTTGACATTAGTCAATGCTAATGATGGTGGGGGCCCCCCCAAGTCTAATTCTGCTTGGGGCCCCATAAAGGCTTGGGCCGGCTCTGGCTCCCTGTCAATTACTGTGTACATATAAAATTCAAATATGGCCGAAATTGAAACATGAAGCATTAATAAAGTACTAATATTAACATCTGTAATATGAACATCTCACCAGTCCGTGCCAGAATTTAAATTAATTACTTTAAGTTCTGCTCTTTAAAACCTAATGAAATAAAGACCCTGTTAAGAAAATGAGCACAAAACTCCCAGGAAAAAATAGGCACGAGAGTCGCTAGCTTGGCTAACTTAAGACAAAACCTAGCTTGTGTAAAATTATTAATATTTTATGGCTGTGTTAGTTACTTATGTCCTAAACAGCTTTGTGAGGAGCAAACCGTGCAGTCAGTGGTTCACTGCTGCCTGTTGAGGAACTCAAAAAAACGAGGCAATGCAGCAAACTTTACCTACAGGCAAAAAGCAAGACACGGGCAACAACCAGTCACGATTTGGCTAAAGCACCATATTGAACAAAACATGCACCGTTACCTCTTACATCAGTGTGGGCCGTAGTGGTACCGTAGAAAAATATAAAGATAAAAACTTGATTTAAGATCCTCTGCCTCCTCTGCGGTGGGGGGTCACACAGGACTAATGTCAGTTTAGTGCGTCATTTTAAGCCACAGTTGGTTGCCGAAACCCAGATATTTACAAAAACTTAGCTAAAACAGTATCCCTGAAAAATAGTCCGTTGAGCGGTACGTGCCGCGAGCCCCAGCCGACAGACTGACACCACCCACAGGGCAGAGAAGAAGAGTTCGTTCGCTGGCCGCGCGGCAGCTCTGGTACTTCTGTCTCTGTGATGTCTGTGTCCGGATATTCAAGCACAACCAAAAGGCACGAGTCTCACTCAGAGATGCTATATCCTCCGTATCAATGTCCAGCCCGCTCCCGTGACCGCCGCTTCGCTCCTCTTGGCTCGTGTGCTGCAATTAATCCGCTGCGATCCACTGTTATTCCTAGTTTTCAAGCCATCGGACAGTGCATCCGTCAGCTCTCTGCTCTTCTCTGGCGATGACTCGACAAGGCGACGGCAAGGCTTTCAGACAGACGTGCCGCGTCAAGTCCGCCATCGTTAACATGGGTGATACAGGAAAAGGGCTGCTCTTTCAAAATAAAACACACACGCGTGATCTCTGGGTATATCATCGAAGGAGTAAAGATTCAGTCACCTGGACTCACCATACATATGACACAGGATATATAAGTAATTGTGAGTATATCATGCAATGCTATTTACTTTTTTCTCTACATGTCCTATTTATCATGTGTGTGAGCAGTCTGATTTGTTTGACCTGAAAAATATATATGAAGCAAAGGACACATTCCTCACATTTTTTTTTTTGGTTTGCGACAAGTGTCGTAAACTTTCAGTGGTATACGTCGTAAATTTTGGGGCATAATTTTAGGCTATTTTTTTCCCTTTTTTATGCAAACTGATTAGTCGTGTCTCTATCATTTGTTTTTATGACAAATTAGAATTCATTCACAAGAGGCTGTAATTATATTCACTGTTCTTATCAGCTATTTTAAGTAACGAAACAAATAATGCGTTCTCGATAAACTTTTTTAGCCATAATCATCAATGTATGTCTGACTATCAATTAAATAACATTTTTAAAATATGTGAACTAACTTTAAGTCAACTTGTTTGCATATAGTACATTCGTACTTACTACACAAAAATACCACTATAAGACTATGTATTCTTCACTTATACTGATGAACTATCATATTGCCGTTTTGAAGCCATTACATAGTGACATTAGGCTGTTGGGTGGGGTGGGGGGGGGAATCTCAACACTTTTATTAATATGAATCTTATTTTGAAAGATCAAACAGGAAGTAATTTCTTTATTATGGTGATCTTGAGGCTTGTAGCCAGAGGCAAACTCCTGTATGAGGAGCTAGTCAACAGCTGCAGAACCAGCACATTTCGTTCTTCATGTTTTTATTTAACATCTTGTTCATGTGTGTCATCACAAGTCAACCTATTGATTTATGTTTCTTGTCATGTATGTCTTCATAGAGTCTCTCTCTCTCGGAATGTGTGTGTGTGTGTGTGTGTGTGTGTGTGTGTGTGTGTGTGTGTGTGTGTGTGTGTGTGTGTGTGTGCGCGCGCATTTGTGAGTGTGTGTGGCCTTCACTTGCTCACTCTCACTCACTTGTGGTATCATGCTAGCTCTTTGCTCATGAAAAATCTCTATAGTCCTTTATTATTTCTTAGTCATATGTGTAGAAAATAGTCAAAAACAGACCTTGACATTGCATTTATTACAGATTTACAACAGTTTTTCAAAAGGGAGGGGACAACCATATCTGATATAATTTTGAGATACTCATTTACAGGATCTCAAGGCGGAATCGAGGTGAGGGGAATGTCTGCTTCGGGGTGCTCAGAATTGTGTCTCTGCTCTTTGCAGATGATGTGGTTCCGTTGGCCTGTTGGCACTAGATGGTTTGCAGCCAAGTGTGAAGCGGCTGGTATGAGAGTCATCACCTTTGAATCTGAGGTCATGGTTCTCTGCTGGAAAACAGTAGACCGTTCCCTCTGGGTTGGGGGTGATTTGCCGCCTGAAGCGAAGGAGTTTAAGTATCTTGGGGTCTTGTTCACGAGGGATGGGAAAATGGACCATGGTGAGATGGACCGGCGGTTTGGTGCATCAGCAGTTATGCAGGTGTTTCATCGGACCATCATGGTGAAGAGACAGCTGAACCAGAAGGCGACACTCTTGATTTACCAGTCGATCTACATTCCAACCCTGTCCTATGGTCATGAGCTCTGGATTGTGACTGACAGGCTGAGATGGTGGATACAGGCGACTGAAATGAGCTTCCTCCCCAAGGTGGCTTGGCTCAGCCTCATAGACCGGTTAAGAGCAAGGACAGAGTCAGAGCTCACAGCAGCTGCTCCTTCGCATCGAAACGAACCAGTTGAGGCGGTTTGGCCATTTGGTTAGGATGACTCCTGGGTGCCTCCCTTTGAAAGGTTTCCAAGCACGTTCAACTGGGAGGAGGCCCAGGGTAGACCCAGAAATTCACTGGAGGGATTATATAAATCATCTGGCTCGAAAACACCTCGGATCCCTCAGGAGGAGCTGGGAAGTGTTGCTGGGGAGAGGGACGTCTGGAAGGACCCGCTTAGCCTGCTGCCATCGTGACTCAACCCTGGATAAACGGAAGAAAATGGATGGTTGGATGGATGGATGGGGACAACCAGAAATTTATATTGAGATCATAATGACCAGATTTTCGTCAATGAATTCTTGGTTTGGTTGCAAGGGTTTAGGTTAGTTGCTATGTCAGATCTACACATGCTGGTATTGAGCTGCAGCGCTCCATGCATGAATAATCGAAACAGGGTGACGGGCTTTGACCGACTCATCAGTTATGAAAAAGGAGAATGAGTTCCATACCTTTCAGGTCCAGTGTGTATCCCAAACCCTGACGATCGCACGGAATCTGTTGTTCATTTTTCAACGCAGGTCTTCCCGTTTGCCTTTGACAGCAGGAGTTCCCACCATTTGAACGCCAACGCTCTTAAAATTAACACCTAAAAAGGTGTTTCCTGATTAGAGCAACCCTATAACATTTTCTCACTGACGTAACTTTGACTAAATACGAGGGAACTCAATCAGACCTTGAATCTAGTCATCAGATGTGATTCACAGCCTTGACTCACAGGCAGTTGATTTGTTTTTCATTGGGAAAATGTGTCCCAAATTCATTTTAAATTCAACAATCTTGGCATAAGAGAGGATTTCTTTCAAAAGTGTATACTCATATTTGTTATCCTGGTTGTTTAGAAGGAAATTCACTGACGTAGTGAGGAATTTTATATGAGCTTTTTTGTTGAATAAATAATTTTAATGTGCACTAATTTCTCCACATACCATTGTGGAGCTATCACCACCGGCCTATGGTCTGTAAACCTTACTGACTAGTGTATACATTTATTGCCATATCTTATCAATTGTAGCTGTTATCTACGCTTCAACTGTTAATAGCGAGATAATTCTCAGTATTGCTGCTGCGCAATCGGCAAACACTTCTGAAATTATAGATTTTCACTCTAGATGTTTTCATATCTGCAGCTCTCAGATACCCCTTTGATAACAAGCAGGCAGGGGCACTAAAACGGGGTCATGGACTCGTTGTTTTGGATTCCTCACCTGACCACCTTGCTGGAGGGTTGATATTAGCCTCCGGTGCTTCAGTACAGAGCAAATCATTCAGTTTGGGTCCTGACTCCTGACCTGCAAAACTGTGCGTGTGTGTGTGTGTGTGTGTGTGTGTGTGTGTGTGTGTGTGTGTGTGTGTGTGTGTGTGTGTGTGTGTGCATTTGTGGTGGGGTGCTCGTTTGCCTGTGTGCACACATGCTTCACATGTTTATCCGGCACTTTGCTTAAGGCGGTGAAACCATGTGCGCGGTTGCCACATCAAGTTTGGAGCAAGTCGGGACTTAACATGCTTTTGTAAAGTATACACAAAAGAAACCACTGAATGCATAAAATGTACAGAGTGCATTTGTAACTACCAGGGGGTTCCTCTGTCGAGAATACCTGATACCTTTAATTTGGTACCTTTAATTTGCATGTAAGATTCCGATGGTCTCTTTTGTCAATGAGGTCTCCAACCTATGATATGTCATGGCTATAAGAGCATCACATTGTTTTACTTTGACAATCATTGGTCGCCACTGGGATAAAATATAGTTTAAGTCAGAATCCTGCAGAGTAGCTTGCATGTGTTTTGTTATCACTTTGATAATGTAGGACTTTAGAACTGACAGCAAGAGTTCGTCCTCAACATTTCTTCAGCACATACATGCGCACATCTCAGCATGCTTTTGCCTTTTCTTTAAGCATGCTGTAAACCTGCCTCTGACTGAAAGTAACTCCATCAGAATGAATGATTTTTTCTCTTCTCTCTCTCTCCCTTTTTCTACCTCTGTCAGCCCTGACCTGTACCTGGGTTCACCTGAGGGGTTGGCCAACCCCCACTTTGGCCCTCCATAGTTCAAGGGATAGTAGAATGGAAGTGAAACACGCTGTTACACCTGAGGGCAACTATTCTCAAAGTAGCTGCAAAGCAGGAGGCCTCAGTGAAGTGACAAGAACTTGCGCCATGTTAAATCCCCATTTCTCTCATTCGGCCAGGCCATGATGTGCAACTACTTCAAAAAATAGTCGAGTGGATTTTTAAAAGGAATAGTTCCGCATTTTGAGAAAAGCTCTTATTGGCTTTCTGGATGAGTGCAATACATGAAGAAGGACAAGCAACATCTTTATAGCTCACTAATTACCTACGCTAAGCAGCTTATGTTTTCAGTTCGCTTCGTTTGTCTGTTTGTGAGCAGGATAACGGAAAAACGATGGGCTTGATTTTCATGAAACTTGGGGAAAGGATGGAGCACGGGGACCAAAGAAGAAGCCATCGAATTTTGGAGCAGATCCAAACTATAGGGTGGATACATACATGTTATTTAAGCTTTATGAGCCTATTGAAATAGCTGAATGGATGTTCATTGTGCGGTCAGGACTTGCAGTAACAGATTGCTAGCTGGTTAGCTTTAATTGCACCTCAAACAGCTTCAGTTCATTAGGCTGGCTGAGAGACTGTTACAGTGTTAGTTTTCATTCACTGCCTTGGAAAGCCTTCAATGATGAACTCAAAGTGACATTTTAATCTCTTCCCCTTTTGTCTTTTCCTCTCTCTGTTCCTGTCACCTAATTTAATCTCTCTCTGATTCAATCTAAACTTCTTTCGGTTTTGCTGGACATGACAACAGTTTTCTTCTTTACAGTCTTATTTTTTTTGACCCTGAGAAATGCAGCATTTTTCGATGAAAGGGGTGAGGAAATTCAGCAATCCTTTTTTTTTTTTTTTTTTTTTTTTTTGGGGAGATTTTTTCAGCTCTGCACTTTTGCCTCCCTGACTCACTGACAAAATATGTTATAATATGTTATTGTCATGACTCCCTGATAAAGTAAGACATTTCAACATTTTATTTTCAGATTTATTTCCAGTTGATTGATTCCTTTTGACGAAGAAACAAAAATGCTGTTTTATCATTTATAGAGTTTTTAATTTAAGGGGCTATAGCACAGTGATTCCTCTCTTTTTCTTATTCAAATGATAAAACTAATAGCGGATTCTATTTATTATAATAGATAAGTGGTGTACATGTCTGTTTCTGGTCCTGCATAAGAGAACGTATAAGAGTGAAGTAACTAAGAATATGTAGAAATCTGCAAAGAAATGCTGCTGACATCGCAGTGTGTGTGTGTGTTTGGGTGCAGTTCTAGGCCCCATTATCAAGCATGCAATCGTACGGACTCTTCTCCAGCCCTTCAGCTGTCATCACTCAGTTCTGTATGGGCGAGTTTTCATGTTGCATGGAAAAAGTAAATATGTCTCTTCATGAAAACCTGCGTTTCCAGAGATCTGTCAGGTTATTTCAACCCTCCTGGTTTCCCCAATTTTGCTAAATGTGACGGTTTTGCCCTCATTCCTCTGTGTCTCTGTGTGAAAAGCTGTCAAAGCAGGTTGAACACGATGGTTTCTTGGCTGTCCCTCCGAGGACAAAGTATGACCCGTCTGACCCAGCCTAGTGAGACGCCAGTGAAAATTTGTCCTCCCTAACGATTTACAACAGGTTGGAAAACTTGTTGAAACTCAAGCTCAGGTCGGCCAATTAGACCCCCACCATCACTCTTTCACTCTTCAGTCTTTCTCTCCTCCTATTCTATCTCTTTCTTTTATTTCATTATTTTTACTCTAATCAGACTGATTAAGCGTCATTCGTCATCACAACCACATTGAAAGCGCAGATACATTCGGAAAAATGAGACGTGAAGACAAAATTGGGACTTTATTAAAAAAAAAAATCGTGTTCTCTGAGACATTTTCTGCAGTGCAACGTTATGAAAATCAAATACCAGAATTTCATGCATTGACTTTAACTTCCTAAACATATCTTCTTCCAACATACATCTTAAATTAAGTGTAATTAATATGCGAGGGGAACCTTAAAATAATGGACAACATGTATATGTATGGGTTTTTTGTGTGTTTTTTTTAAGAAAACTGGGCAGTTTTTTTGATTGAATACAACCTTCCTTGCACTCGTTTAGAGGCTAATATTTAATTTATGTCATGGCAATCTACCCCTGCTTTGCACACATGTAAAGACACACACACACACACACACACACAAACACACCAAAGAGCTTCTCAACACAGCTACTTTCAGCAAGCGCAGCAGCTGGTTGAGAGTAAGGAGTAAGGCAAGTATACGGGGGGCAACTCTCTTCTCTTTTCTTCTGTGCTGCATGTAGCAACTTCACTCAGCTGACTTCACTCTTCTGACTGGTATTCCAGTAAGTCACCCTGCTGTAAGTAAGCGGGTGTCTCTGCATGTCAGAGGCTGTGCTCTAAAAGGTGTCGTGTTGCGACACTGAACCTGTCACTTCCTTCTCTGGGATTCTGCAGCAGCTCGCTCTCTCTCCCTCTCTCTCTCTCTCTCTCTCTCTCTCTCTCTCTCTCTCTCTCTCTCTGTGTGTGTGTGCTTTGGTGTGAATGTGTGCATCTGAGATGAAGGTGCAGTAACTCTAGAAACACAATCACTTGGCTGTTTGGTACATTGTTGGATTTAGGATCTTCAAGATTTTGATGCATTTGTGGTCAGCGGTAAATGTTTTTGACTTTGTGCACGCTGAAGAAGCCTGGATCGCTCTTCTTCTTTCTTGCTCATGTTGCCAAATGTGGAAAACTATTAAACAGATGAGAGAAACAAATCAGTTCCTTTCTTTTTTTCTTTTTTTTTATTGTTTGTGTTCGGCAGGCTGTGAAATACAATGTTTTATGTATAAACACACCCTGTTGCTAGTGATTTGAATCGTGTTTTAATGTGCAACAAATATTACATTAAGTGTTGATACATGGGTAGTCCTATTATATTATAATCTTCATCAAAGTTAATTCAAAGTATGTTAAGGGAACTTAACAGTAATCAAATAAGGGCATTTTTTAAACTTTTGCACTACAGTATGGAGATCAGTGCTAAATCAATGAGCAGTACATCCTTCTACCAGATAGAGTCACTAAAGAGTCCAGCCACTCTCAGTTAACGTCTGCTTTGACAGATTTCACCTGATTTTACTGTAAACTTCAGTTTTCCACCCACTCATTTTCTCTGTACCACTGTGGTCACTTATGTCTCCCAGCAGGCCCATTAGAAACATATTATTCTACTCAGGCCTGACAAAATATATCTCCACGTGCTTTTACTCCCCCTTGTAACAGTCCAAATTGGAGGCAATTAACATAAATGAGGTTTCTCTCCCTGCAGGCTGAGGAGTAAGTTAAATATGACATGGCGTGTTGGTTTTTAAGCTGTAGTTATACAAGACGGGAAAGCCTGAGAGGAGCGGACGGGAGAGGAGAGGAGATAATGGTGAAATATTGTGGGAGAGGTTGGTGGTTGTGATGCAAAACTATTACCAATTCATGTTAAGGCGAAGTATTTGCAAAACCTTCGTGGTTGAGGGATTTCAACCCTTGAATTTACTGGAATTTCTCCCCCAAAAATTCCACAAGATAACTGTGGGAACCTGAGAACTATCAGCATGTGTGTGCCTGTCTGCACCAGAGTGTGTGTTTTTGTGCATGTGCTGTATTCATTCTGCACTAAAGCTAGATTGTCCAAATTGTCCTATACTGTCTGGCCTAAACATGTAGTCATTTGGGGTAAGGTTAAAGCCTTTAGTCAAATGCTGTTTCTTCCAATTATGTTTTTTTCTTTCATGCTAAATTCAAGACAAAATGTAGAGGAGGGTCAACAAGTGACTTAACCAGACATGCAAGTCTCTTGCAAGACAACATTGGAGTGCAGAAGGGCATTCAACAGGTGGAGGATATTATCATACCATAATTTAATGAGTATCTGAGTTATGCTTTAAAATCCAATTTCCTGGCCTCCTGAGAAAAAAAAAGCAATGTTTCCTCTTCAGTAATGATTCTAAAGCCACAAAGAAGAAACAAAAATAAAACATGAGTGAGTGTGTGTGGGTCTGTGTGTGCACGTGTGCACTTGTTTGGAAAGATTGGTCAATTTTCGTTCGATGCTGAAATTGGAATAATTTTGAATGCAACAAAAGCTGTTTCAAAATGAAGGAATATGTTATTTCTATGGCTGTGTATCATGCATGTGCACATCTGTGTGATTAGTTTTGTGTGCAGTCGGCCTCTTTCCCCTGCCTGGGTTTGTTATTTTTAATCAAAGCCCTCCTGCAGTGACTGAGTCACTCAACGTTTATATGCCGCATCATTGGAAGCATCCAATTTTGATAGAATGGTGCAACTGCTCTTTTCATTTTATAAGAGTTTAATGGGTGCTGCAGGGCTCAAGGCTGGACACACTTAAATTATCATGTATTTTTAACCCATTTTGCCTCATAACAACCCTGTTTTCTAAAGATGTCGCGGCCAGATAAGTGCTTTTTTCATTAAAAAGGCTAGTCGTTTAGTCATGAATGCAATAATAATAATGTAAAGTATCTGAATTGTGCACCGCTGCAAAGTTCGTAAAAGCGTAAATGTAACAATGAGCTATAGATATTTAACTGTTTTTTTAACCAATAGCCAGGAGATAGTTAGCTTAGCTTAGCATAAGGAAATTAGTTTGACCTTCCTGCAATGCAGATTTCTCAACCTGAAATCTTCCTTGTAATGGTAAACGCAGCCATGCACCTGCAGGTGGTAGCTTCAAATGTAAAGGAAAATTATGCACAGATTGGCATGCATGTTCAATCCCTCTTTTTCTCTCAGCTTCCTCCATTAAAACCCTCTTTGGTCTCTTCTGCTCAGTTGTGATGCCCAGTTCTTTTAGCCCGGTCACCCAGCTCTCATTCCGGTGCCAGCTTCGGCAGAGCTCCCCACCATCATTCCCTGCTACGAGCCTGAAAACCTTCTCCTCCCCGGCGATCCAAAGATCACAGTCACCAACACAGTCTAGTGAGGGCAGACTCGGCTAGATGCACAACTAACTGAACTAATTGGCTAACAGCAGCTACAATTAGCAGCAGGTATTGGATACTTTAGTCATCTGTCCATCAGGTAATCGCAGTGAGTTGAGGCAGAGCAGCCGGGGGACATCTGGGGGGGGGGGGAAACAAATCTGAAAGCGTTTTCTCCATAAAATGAGACCCAGCTTCACCGACATGTTGGTGACATGTGACAGAGCTGCAACGTGTTACTGCAGTTCTTGCATTCCAAGGTGGAAGAACAGGCATTTGGGGTGCAGATCACAAGTTAGTGTACCGTGGAATGACTTTGAAGCTGTTTTTTTTTTTTTTACGTAAATTAGATCATTGCTCTTTCAGGGACAGAAAAGACAGAAAAAGGACATGAAAGCGGGAATGTACGGCATATCTGTGTATTTTTAAATGTAAAAATATAAATGTCAAACTATTCTCTCAAGTCTTTAGGGTCGTATCAAATACAGTTCAGTTTAAATGCAAATTATGACCTACTTAAGACAAATAATGAAGATTTCTGCCACGTATGACATCATTATTTCACTGAGAGCCATTGCGTGGCATGGGGATGCATCTAAGTGAAATCCCCTGCACACACATGCAGGTGTACCACATGGAAGTATACGTGCACCTGTCCATCTGTCAGCGATCCAAAGTAGTACGCTGATCTGTGCTGAGAGTTGAACCCTCTGCCCTCCCAGGATACCCTGCTCCTTCACTTGTTTGCATTTGCATGTGAATGTGGGCGTGGTCACATATCTGCAGGAGTGTGTCTGCAGGCACATGAGTGTTTGATCTGGTATTTGCACTGTTATCAGAGGGTGTCAGATGCTACCTGTTGAGCCAGTGTGGGTGTGTGTGTGTGCGCATTTGCGTGGTTGCATCAATATGATGTCGCACAAAAGCACCCTTTCTTTGCCAGAATGAGAGACTGGCATTGTCTGGTAGTATGTGGTTGTATGTGCATGCATGTATACAGACAGCGGTAAAAAAAAAAAAAGAAGAAGAAAAAAGCGAGGGGTCAGCACAGCCTGGTACTCAACGGCTGAAGCCCTATCTTTGTGTGTATCTGTGTGTGTGTGTGTGTGAGAGAGAGAGAGAGAGAGAGAGAGCCTGTGGCACAGAGTGAGCGTCCAAATGAACAATGACAAATACAGACAGGGGATTGTGTATTGGCCAGTCGTTACACAAAGTATCACATGCCACCATAGCTGACTTTGTGTCCTTGAGAAAAGGTCTAATTGAAGCCTCAAGTCATCCTCAACATGTTGGAGCAAGACGTGACTGTTGGCTAAGCCCCCCCCCATACTTACTGCTGCTCTGGCTGCCCATCACCTATAGGCAATTTATAAGACAATGGTAGATAAACCATTCAAGCACACAGATAAAAGCATGCCTCACATATCTAGTAGGTAAACTTACATTTTGCTGGCTGAAATGACAACTGCTATGCTTTATTATTTCACAAGCTGTAGCGAGCTACTAAAATATATTATATTTTATACTATATATGATCAGCTACACTTTTATACAAAAATAGGCTACATCAGTTGAAGGAAAATTCTGTCTCTGACTATTTAATCCTCCCAGTTGACTTTAAAAAAAATGAGAACCCTTTAAAAGTTTTTTTTATGACAACATAATGTCTAATAAGAGGCTGAACATGGATGTTAATATCCTCATAAATTAAAAAATGTATCTAAATTTGTATAGAAGTCATGGAAATAAAGAAACAGCATTGTTCTTGCACCTCATGGCCAAACACTAATATCGTTAGCATTAGAACAATAAGGAAAAATGTACATTCAGCCACCGAGACAAGACTCCAGGTAAATGGATGGAAATGAATCAAAAGTATGCCTCACCAAAAGTATAGTATTGTATTGTAGATAATTTCTTATGCTGCGTTCACACAGAATGCAGTGCACGTTTTTGCGCCTGGCACAAATTCAGGTCCACTCGCGGCTGTCCGTCGACTTTGTATGTATTCATGCCATGCGAGAAATTCACCTGGCATTCTCTCTGAATGCAGCATCGCTGACTTACTTGCTGAAAGGTGCACGCTGCAGCACTCCTGTTTAATTCTCCGGTGCTTCCTGTTTGCAGGATAGGATGTTTAACAGTCTATTCACACTTTAAAAAAAAAAAACAGTTATATAACAGTGTTGTTTTTTTAAAAATGCCATCACTTTCACTCCAAAGTTCGTATAAATCAGCTTGTAAACTCACTTCGTTAAAACTTCATCACCGGTGTGTCATGTGTGAAGTTGTTGTGTAAGTGAATTAAAAACAAAGCATGATGATTCATGCAACAAGGGTTTGATTGAGGTCACACAGTATCCGCTGATTACAGCGTTGTTTGCACAAACAGCATTAATTTTAATGGACTCATGTGAACGCTGGCAAATTGCAGCAGGAATCCGCTTCCACGGAGACCTGTTAACGAATCACAGAGACAAATGGCAGCTATTCCCATGCAGGATAAATAAGGCGATAAACAAAACAGTTGTGGAGCAGGTTTTATTAGTGGTTCATAACACCTCCTTTGAACTTTGTTTATAGTCAAGCAAAACTGATACACAAGAAGAGAAGCGGCACTAAAGCCCCAGAGGGCTTTACGGAGAAAGAGAAAACTGTTCCTGAGAATTAAACTGAATTACAGGTATAAGCTTTACACCGTTTGTCTCAGCTGCCACATGCACAGACCAGTAGAGAACGCCCTCGATGAGCTCCTTCTTTTCAGGCCTCACCCGAAACCTGTTCATCACCACTGGGCTTTACAGATGTGTACCAACCAGAGCACCTCTTTTCCCGATCAAGATCATCAATTAGCGAAGATATTTATAATATAATCCAAAGCGTTTCATCTGCACTCTTTCTAGGAAGACCTGGCAAATCTATAATTGGTGTCCTCTTAAGGCTCCTAGCTTCTAGGAACCAGAGAATGAGGAGGTCTGGCTGAATAAACGGTGTCTCACATAAAACTCTCAGTTTCTAAGAACGCTCACTGAAAAAAAAAAAACAGAAAAAGAAACAAGGGCTCCAGAGGTTGTTTTTAACCCCTCATTTAGGGATTATCTTGGAATCTGTTGCTGAAATAGTCCAGTGATCCTAGTCAAACAGTCCATTATGTGCCACTGAATAGTCGCTATACAAACTCCCAAATCCCCCCAAAGACGACAGGAGTGTAATTCTGGAAAGGCACACAAACAAAATAGCTCGTCAGGAAGTGTCACCAGGGGTTAGGAGGGCTCCTGGTTCGCTTTGTAATGCGCACGTATGGGAGAAGAAAAGAAAAAGGGTAAATGTTTCAGCTTTTAGAGCCGAAACACTAACAATTATTGAAATTGATTATTGTTCTCTACATTGGTGCTTAACGTGTCATTATTTTTAAACCATATTAGCACAGAGAGTTCTTCAAAACATTGATAAACTTTAATCAATAAGATTATTTACAGTTTGATGGATGTGGGAGTCGACACCTATGTGTTATTTATAGTCCCAAACACCTTTAAAAGTATTCAAAAAATCAACAGGAAACATGTTTTCCTCCCCTCCCATGAGCACTAACAGGTTCTGCGTCTGCGTTTGTAACGTTCTGTTCAGGTGCACTTAAACTAATGAAATTCCTGACATCGGGGTGATTCTTTTTGGAGGATTATGAGCTCACAGCAGTGTGTTTAATCACTTTTGATAATCACTCTCGCCTCATGACGCTCACCTCTGCTGCATGTGTGTGTGTGTGTGTGTGTGTGTGTAGTGTTTGGATAACAGAGATCTGCACTGGTGTTTGAGCAGCGCTGTGCGAGGAAGATGCTGTCTGTCTCTTCTTTTTCCTCCATCTTGCTCTGTTCAAAATCCTGTTCAACCATGTAATCTAATAAAACTTTTCATTTTAAAACACAGTGTGTTTGTGTGTGTGGTTTTTATTTTATTTTTTGCTTTTGTTTGCTTGTTTTTTTTTCTCTTTCCCTCATTGATCTTTTATTCATTCATTCATTTATCCTTTTTTTCTTCTTCTTCCCTTTTGATTTAAATGTAAAACCCAAAAATGTTATTTGTTTTTACTTATCTGTGGAATTTATTTGAAGACCAGTAACCAGTAGACCAGTGTGGATCTTACATGTATGACCTAGTATCAGCTAGTATGACACTAGCTTATGGTGGCTAATGTTGGCTAACTTAAACTGTTAATGATTAAAGTTACAGATCTATTTTACAGACTTTATAATTCCTCTCTGTGAATTACAAAACATATGTGTACTCACCTCTGTAGTTCTGATTTCCTGGTTTTGAGGTATCCGTCTCTATAACACTACTGATGTTTCTCCGCTCATCTCCTATATGCGGATGGTATCTCTGGTTCCCTGTCATGGAGTCTTGGGACCCCTGGCTTATAGAGAGCTGCAAACTCCCAACAGTGGAGCCTCAGTTCTTCTCTGAGAAGACGTCTGACCTCAGTTAACTTAACCGAAATGCAGCAGAATGTTTTTGTAGAGCAAACAAGCACAAATAGATGCAACTTGGTGTTTGCAGTGGTTGGTCAAACAGAGTCACAGACTGGGACAAGACTATCTATCATGATGATAAGATTGGATAATGTTTGCCTGCTTTTCAGTGCGACAGTTCATTTGGTATTCCAGCAGTTTTGCAAACTAGATTTTGTGCAGGAGGACTGCAGAGAGAGACAAGCTGAAAGGGTGCAAAATGAGTGAGAAAGGGGAGGGAGAGGGTGAATAAGCCTTTTGTTTGTCCCTCTCCGCTGTCCTGCCCGGCCTTGCCTGGTGCTTGGTGCCTGGCGTCCAGGGTCATTTTCTTTCATAGCAGCCACTGCCATCCTTGCATTAGCATTTTCACCGCTGTGGGGGCAACACTCGAGAGTGTGTGTGTGTGTGTGCTTAGCTGTTTCCTTATTACTGGTCTTATTATGCAGGGACTTGGGAAGACTGAGAGAGGGGAGCAGGGCCGGGACATCGACCTGACATCGCTGAGATCCACCATGCCAGCCAGCGGTCCTCTGCAGGTTAGTGCACCCAAAAGCAGAGGGAAAACTGTGTGGAAACGAGGGAGCGATGGGAGAGGATGGAAATAGAAAGGAAGAACACAATCGTGACATGAGAATATAAATGCATCTTTCTGCCTGCTTAGCAATGTCCTCACTTTCTCGCTCCCTCTGCCTTTCTGTTACGCCCTCTATCGCTGCCCCTCTTCCCTTCTTTATCTCGTGTTCCCTTTCTTCCTCGTCCCGGTCTATCTGGGAGCTCTGAATCGCGGCTCCCGTCTTAGCTTTGCCACACTGCTGTGGTATGTCCTGTCTATGTGGGAGCCGAGGATCAGAGGGTCGCTGCGCGGCTCTCCGGGTTCAGCTGACCGTCTGAGACCCAAGTTACGATCGCAACATCCATCAAATATCAATTAGGGCCTGGGTGCAAATGCTAATAAAGTCTTCTAAGGCATTAGCGGGTCAACAGAGCAGGCACTCACTAATGCCAAGAAAGCCGGGTGAAGGTGGGGGTTAGGGTTTGGGACCTGATGGGTTCTTTTTAGAAGGTGTTGCACTGCCAGCAGAGTTTCATTTTTCAATGTGTTCATTTTCAGACCTATTTTTAAAGAATCAAATCTTAAAATGTTTTTCTTCGCACATTTATCTGACGCATTAGCAACTTATTATATGTTATAGGTATGCAGACACACACACACACACACACTGAAGTCTCCTGTATCAGTGTCAGGGTCAGCCGTATTCATTCCTGCCCCTCAATCAGCAGGGCTACTGGTATATTTAGCTCCACAGTCTCTTGTGAACAAAGTGTTACTTAAGACAAGCTCTCTCTCTCTCTCTCTCGCCCTCTCTCTCTCTCTCTCTCTCTCTGTGTGTGTATGTGTGTGTGACAGTGGCAGATGTGGGAGACGGATCTGTGCAGTTGGTGTATGTGCATATGTCCCATTTGCTTGACATATGACGGCGCCTCACTGTTTCTAAAGCCAATGATAGTCTCACATCTGTCCGACGGGTTGGCTGCTTGGTCCCAGTCCAACCAGTCTGTAACCGAATCCAGTTCCAGTGCGTCTTTACAACTGAGCCTTGGAAATGTTGGACAAAAAGCATATGAGGTCACTGCCACATTTCAAAACATACAGTAAGATTTTCAGCTTTGCAAACTTAATCGATTTTTTATTATGTAATGCAAAGCTGCATCTTGGAATTTTTGCCCCAGACAGCCCACCACAATTTGTCAGCTGCCAGTACATCACTGTTGCAGTCCCCTTAAATATGAGTATCTACTGTACTATTCCCCGGAACTACTACAAAGCTGAATACTAAATGCTGTGGACCAGAGTACCAGAGTAAGTGAACCAGTGTACTCTTTGGAGTAACACTCTCCATACTCAAGTAGAAGTATAAGAAGCAAGCAATTGTCAAAGAAAAAGTATCATTTCATCGTCTGACACTAGAAGCACAGAAGACAGAGGTCGTCAGGGCTAGTGAGAGATGTGATTGGGCAAGCCCAATGTCATTGTAGAAAATGAACCAATGGGCTGCTAATCCTGCGTTTTCCTACTTTTCACTCCGTGAATAAATCCTACTTTTTAATAATAATCCTACTTATCCTACTTTCTATTTTGTGAATATAATAATACATATAAATAAATGATGATTAAAATCTATATATGTGCCAAAATGACCTAAGTGAGTTTAGAAATTTCTATTTTTTTGGCGTAAATCGCTAATAAAAAAAAAACGTACAAAAAGCTACTGACTTGAGTATAAAGTTAAGTAGGGTCAAAAATTCCGTTCTCAGTTCAGCTGTGGATTTTACTTTGAAAATTTCATGTAGCCAGAAGACTAAGGCGTTTGCTTGCTTGCCAAACATCTCCAAGCTAACTGCTCATGAATGTTGTGTCATTTCATGCATTTAACAGAACACAGTTTATACTGGAAGTGTCACACATGCACAAATATTTTTTTAAACCCTAAATTTACCTCTCGTGTTTTAATGAGTCACACTTGCATATTATAGAGAAAGGCAACGACATTATTCATGCATGCATACATATTCCGTAATATAAATAACGCGCATCGTCCACTACATCGATTAATTTGTTACAAAACGTGGATTTAGCGTTAGCCTTTAGCGTTGGTAATAATGTGAATACTGTAACCACAGACAGATGATACAGTGGCTGAGGCCTGGTGTGTATCTCAGCAGCATTAGCAAGAATTAAAGCAACTAATGCGGATTGTGAGTCATGATAAAGTCCACCGTGGCTGTAAGCAGAGCCAGAGGCCTTTCTCCCTTAATGACAGATAGTATAGCACTATTTGGCCGCCATCAGCCGCTAGCTATACGGCAGCACACTGATCATATAATGTGGGCCAGAGAGTAAATGTTTACATTCAGTTCTCACCACAGCTATTCATCTCAACCATGGTGGCTTAGTCCTATGCTGACAGATGCGAGGAGAGAAAACTGTGATCCCAGAAAAAGCGGAAATGAGTGCATGTATGTGCATGCATGTATGTTTGAGAAATCACTCCCTCAGCATAATATACATCATGTGTTTCAATGCCAGCTCACACTAGTGGTTTGGGATTGATTCCGTCAACACTACATTTTGCATGTAGTATGTTTTGCAGTGTTGTTTTAACACAGGGATGGATGGCTGGTTGCTACTAGCAGGCATATGGGAATAGGAGCTATATAATTAGATGTGGCTTTTCTAACAATCTGAAACCACCACTGATAATCTCTAATGTTGATACCTATGATAATGGCAATTTTAAATATATAGCAGATCTCATTGCAAGTAAACTCAATGTGCTTTCCATTGAATGACAGCATAAATAAAATTGGAATAAAAATGAGAAGACAAAGCAGGTGTAAATATGGCCAATTCATACACTTATGGTGTAACTTATTAGAAAATACAAGTTTTCAAACTTGCTGAGATCACTTCTGATTTATTCTTCCTGTTTAATGGTTTATTGTTGGCAGAATCAACTATTCTTGTCAGCAAAAGCACTTTCACCACAAGACAGTATAGCTGCCCTGAAGCTTTCGATTGTGTCACATGATCTTCCTCATCAGTTGCCGACTCATCTTGTTGTTCCCGAGGTCAAGACTTTCAATCTGGACTCATGCATAGTTGAGAAATCCCATAAAGTGTTACGCAGAGTTCGGAATACAAGACCCAAATGCAGACGCACAGGAGGCAGAGAGTGTAGATCAGGGATTTGATGTCCAAAAGGTGAACAGACTCACAGGAAATGGACCATAAGGCCACATAGAAAGACGATCAACCATTCACACCTACAGTCAATTTAGAGTCACCAATTCAATATAGCATGTCTTTGGTGGTGGGAGGAAGCCGGAGAACCCGGAAAGAACCCACGTAGATATGAGGAGAACATGCAAACTCCACACAGAAAAGACCCAGGTCTTCAGGTGGATTTGAACCCAGGACCTTCTTGCTGTGAGGCAACAGCACTACCCACTGCGCCACCATGCTGCCCTAAGAATTCCACTATATACATTTTGCAGAGGCGTGCTGTCTCCGGGCGAAAAATCTAAACATCATCGTTGCTCAATGAATCTTGGGATGGGGTGGACCACATCTGGAGTCCTCAAAGTGGGACAGGTCTTGTCCCACCACTGGAATGCATTCAGTCTTCAAATACAACCTTTGAAGGATGCAACACCTGAACTGGGACACAGCCACAGACTATATACCGCATACAGGGAGGAGAGGGTAACGAGACACAGGTGAAAACGAGACACAGGTGAAGCCAATCAGACAATCACAGAGGAAGGAAAACAGAACAAAGAAGGGGAAATACACCTTCTAAATGAAACAGGAAACAGCTAAACAAGCAAAACCACAACCATGCTGTTGTTTTTCCTATCTGAAAAACAAAATGGTTTATTAACATTCTTGAGGATGGTTGTCATTAAGTTGATGTCATCAAATGAAATCTTGGGAATTCATGATTCATGATTCATGTTTTGATGCTTTGTAAAAGAGGTTTGTATTGATAGAATGACTATATGTGGACTTAACCTTGAAGCATAGAGAATATGAGCTTGTTTTTATAGAACCTGCTGTGTGACGAAACCCAGTGACATACAATGAATACACACTGATGCTCATAGATTTGTACTTTCTCTGCTTCAGGTTGAACAGGTTTCTCAGTCCCATGACATCTTCTCAACATCGAAAAGCAAAGCCCTCATAGCTTCAAATCGAGTCCTAAGGAAAGCCTGTAATTTGCTGGAATTGGATTTATGAGACTTTCACGCAGGCAATGTGAAGGTGCCATGATGGATCTATTTCTATGGTGAGAAGACTTAACACATCTAAGTCATTCTCTATGTATAGAGCAGCGACGGGGCGTGGAGGGCTGACACAGAACTAATAGGAATCGCACAGCCTTTCTAAGCATGTCAGTCATGTTTCAACGATGGAGAAGGTGGTGCCATAGTGGTTCAATAAGAACTCCACTAACATTTTTGTTCGTGTTGTATGTATGTTTATGTCGCAGCACGTTTCCAAAAAGTTTGGGACAGAGGCAACGAAAGACAGGAAAAGTTGTGAAATGCTAAAAGACAACACCTGGTGGAACATCTCAGAATTCATTAGATTAACTGGGAACAGGTTATAATGTCATTGCATATTGTTAATATTTACATTATACACAGCGTCCCAACTTTTTTGGAAACAGGTTTGCAGATTAAACTACCTTGAAGCATATGACGGAGCTGGAATTAGCCCCATATCTACCAGCGGCAGCATAATATCCATCACTAATTATAATGAGTAATATATATTTTTCTGAAATTTGTCATATTTTCATTGAGGTACTTCAAGTATATTTTGATAGCTAACATTTAGCCCCGCCAAGGAGGTAATTCTTTTGCTGGAATGAGCCTGTTTGTTTGTTTGTTATGAAGACTACTCAAAAAGTTATGATCAGATTTTTATTTATTTATTTTTTACATTTTTTTTTCACAATCAACGGTCAAGAGTCAAGAAACAAGAGTCGGATGTGCAGACATCACTCATTAGCACTTACGCTAAAGTCGCTGTTAGGTTCGTCCTCGTGACGATATGGAAAAAGTAAAATAAATGTAGCTTTTGATGCCGGAGTGAAAACTGTGAGAGTTGGGATAATTCTAGGAAGCTCAACAGTATGAGAAACAACTCTGCCACACCCTCTTTAGATATCGTACAAATTTATGATAAAATCAAATTCTGAATATGTATTAAAAATACAAATGGAGGGCAAAGTGAACTGGTTTTGCGGATGCATGAGAAGTCGATGTTTTGAACGGGGCTTACTTAGTTTGAATTAACCTGGGTTGGGCTCTTCTCTCTAATGTTTTTGCATTTCAAACAGGCGAGCTTTAGAGTTACGTCCGACACCTACAGCGCTTGATAAGGATTGCTAACTAGTTCAGAGGTGTCTGAGTGACACCTTACTTCAGCAGTGTCATAAGGCAACGAATAATTCACTATTTGTGACGGGACGTCAAGGAGTTTAAATCTCAGGAGCTCTGCAAACACGACTGTCGTACTTCAGAGTCAAGTCATTTCTTGCATGCGAACCAGCCTGAACTGGCCATTGTGTAATTTTCACAGACGCCTGAAGCGCTTGTCAGTCATACCAATAATTATAAACACATCAGTATCAAAATAATAAGTTTACATGCTTCATTATGATGACAACACATGTATTTAACTGTATTCTCAGATGCTGTTGTTCCTGTTTTTTTTTCTACTAATGCCAACTTCACCGGAGTTTTTCTCTTTAATCCGTCTGTTTTAGTGTCTGCTGCTATGTGTCCCTCTGTGAGCACCGTCCCTCTCATCTCCTTCAAACTTCTCTCACCTCCCAGAATACATTGCTGCCCCCCCCCGCAACATTATGTGTGTGTGTGTGTGTGTGTGTGTGTGTGTAACCTCATCTTGGCCCCTAAGTGGCAAATGCCACATTCTGAGTGTGGGTGTGAAGTACGAGAAAGTGTGTGTGTGTGTGTGTGTGTGTGTGTGTGTGTGTGTGTGTGTGTGTGTGTGTGTGTGTGTGTGTGTGTGTGTGTGTGTGGTTCCAGGAACTTTCAACTGGGATGCAACCGGGATGAGCCTCATTTCTAAATGACTGTAGTTGTGTAATAGGTGTGTAATTCAATATTTGTTGGTGCCCAAACTATTGGTACATGTGTTCCATGTTTGTGTGTGTGTAGAAACACAAAGACTCGAAACACATGCACCCATCTATAGTAACTAAGGGGCTCTCCTGACCCTGTTCAGACCTACTGTCAGATTTCATGTTCACATAACCTGACTGTGGTTATTGTTGGTATAATTGACTGTAGCTCACACTTGGCATCAGAATGTGTCTCAAGTTTGTCCAAACTGACCCGATGTCAGATTTGTTGCTGCTTGTGTTCACCAGCAGGTGGTCATGGTGAAGAATCTGATGACACCAAGCTCACTGGGTGTTTTAATGTTGTCACAATATTAGGACGTCTCTTTTCCATTTCTACTAATTCTTAAATGTACAGTTCTTAAACGCATACATGGTCCTTTATATCCTTTTTCTTTATGTCCTCCTCGCATTTTTTTCTCTGCTTTGTTTTTTGGACTTTCTCCAATTTCTCCTTCATACCCCCCTCTTAATCTTCTCTCTCTCTTTTTTTTCCTTTACTACCCCCTTCCTCTTTCCATTTCTCTTGTTCCTCTTCTTCCCCTGTCTATGGGGGGGCAGCGTGTGTTTTCTTTTCATTTTGAAGGGGGAAATGACAGCTGACTCGGTTTGAATCTGAAACAGCTTTATGGGAAAAGTGCTCAACTCATTGCTATTTGCGTTCGTGCATGCAGAAACGTGAAAAGACTTTCAGGGGGTTTACAGAGTGTGTGTGTGTGTGTGAAAAAAAAGCCTTGATGAGTGATACCAGACGAATCCCACCATATATAAGCAATTAGATTATCACACCACACACACACATACATCCCAGTCTCTCAGTCTCCTGCCCTCTCTCTTTTTTTTTTTTTTAACCAACCTGCAATTATCATGTCACAGAGTGAAACACACCAGATTTAAAGCACAATGCTCTCATCGTGGACGCACAAATCTGCTTCCACATCTTGACAAACATCTGCTCAAAAGTTATTTCTGAGAGAGTCATTCTGGACTCAATATATTTCATAAAGGCAATATTTGTCAAACTAAATAACAGCCATCTTTAAAACCTTTCGCCGGTCGGGGAAATAAATCGCCGACTCCGGTTTTAGTTCAAGAGCGTCGTGTCACACTTTTGTTCCTCTTCCACTTGCTCCGGTCGTATTTGCCCAAGAGAAGGCAGGAAACCCCCTCTCTAGTACTCAGGCTCTCCTGCTGGGACACTATAACTCACAAGGCTATAACCTAGGCATGTGTACACACACACACACAAACACACACACACACACACACACACATATATATAAATCACAAATGCAGGCCATAAATCTGAAATTCTAAGTTATCTTTTCACAGACCCTGCTCATAAAAGCACATGTCGACACTTCATGGTTTTTACCTCGAATTAATAGAAATGTACTTATATATATATATACATATATATATAGTGTTTCTTATCATCTGCACATATAGTTAGCATTTAACTGCATTGGGTTGAGGTGCTGTAATTTCAATCTGTAACTCATGCAGGTCTGGTGTGCTGTGCTTGGAACACAGCCATACACATGTGGATCCCACATCTGGAAACCCATACACATAAAATAGCATAAACATGAACGATGTCATAAATATATATACGGCGCTTTAGAGCCTGTGTGCGTTGGGGGTGCAATGGATCAAGTGTTATCAAGCCTCTCATTTCATTCTCGGAAATTAAGCCAATAAGGGTCTTTCCCAAAATGCAGAACTATTCCTGAAAGAGAGGCATCAAACGGACGGAGAGGTAACGTGGCAAACTGAGACACACACACACACACACACAGAGAGAGAGAGAATCTGACCTCTTCTGTTTGTTGATTAAAAAGTGTGGGTAAGAAGCAGGCTTCTTGCCAGTATGGAGTATGTGTCTGTGTGTGTCTGCGTCATTCTTTTGTAAATACAGACCTCGCTCTATGTTTTCCTTGCCTCCACCATGAGAGTTAGGTCACTGGTTAAGACAAAGTGTGTGTGTGTGTGTGTGTGTGTGAGACATTTTTGTTTCTGGTCACTCTTGTATGTGGGTTACAGGCGTGTGCACGTACTGTATAAACCACGGGTCACACTGGCGGCCCGCAGACTGCAAGAGGCTTCCATCTGGACTGGGAAGCCTGTAGACTGGCCTGTTGCATCCTGGGATGCCGTCTGGCTCCGTCAGGATTGCCCTCAAATAACAGTCTGATGTCGCTGACATTATAAAATGAATTCTTCTTTTTTTTTTTTAAATGATAGTGATGCAACTCATCATGAAAAATGCATTACCCGCCTCATACATCATCATCATTTCCCCCTGTCACAACATCAGCGTATGACTCAGCGTATGACTGATGAGCGATGCATAGCAAGAGTGCTGTGTGATGCAGACAGACTAACACGCAGTTGTTCTTGTGTATTTTCAAATCAGTTTGGGATCTCATGGCTTCTGCAGACTGGGTTTATTACGAGGAGTCATTTTATGTTTTTTTTTTTTTTACATTTTAAAGTCCTCAAATTCTTTAGTACAGTGGTTCCCAAACTTTTCCACATCAACGAACTCCAAACTAACAGGAAAAAGATCATGACCTCATGACCAAAATAGCCATATATTCTGTCATCGTGTTACTTATGGATGGAACTCTAGAGAAATTATGTTATTTCTTGTTTTGCAAGGGAACCCTTGAAGTGTCAGAGAAAGACTTGGCTGAGATCATTTACATTTTTTCTCTTTAATTTATGTCACTACATAAATAAGATATCAAACAAATATATATTTCTGTAAAATACAGGAAAATATAGAATATAAACCAGACTTCCTTCTTTAAAATATGACTTAAGTTTAAATTTTCACACACATCTTGTGAGCTCACGTAAGAGTATCCCTTCGAGCTCTGTGTTAAGGCATATCGTTTTAGTTGAGCTAATGCGGTACAATGATCTAGCTGTGTGAGGTCATTTGTGATTTTAAATGTGTTTCAGGAGAAGAAAAAAAAAAAGTGGGAGCATGGCAGGAGTGATGGAGGGAGTGTGGGAGGTGGGTGAGTTCTGCCTTACCTCATCCAGGCTCTCATGCTGATGTCCCCGGGTGCTTTCTGTGCTTAAGGGACTATTGTTGATTTCAACGCAATGAGATCACGCTAAAAGCGAAACAAAGGCGCTCTTATTAATTGTCCTCTGTGTGAAAGCAGGGCATCGACCAAGTCTTAAGGGAGTACACACTCTGTTCAGTTAAAGTGAAATAGAGCATATTTTACACAACTATTCTCTTATTTTTATTATTTGACCATAAATATCATTGTTTCCCAATATCATCATATATCTTTTAGGAGGCAGTGAGGTAAGAGAAAATGTTTTCTGTGCAATTTCTTTATCATAAAAAGTTTTATGTCAAATTTGTTCATGTGTATTTCATACTCAACAGCTTTAATGCAGTGATAAGTTCACAAGTTCACCTCCAACATGCTGTGTTTTGAAACCTCCTCATGACCGGACATATAAAATGTTTCACGTCAGTGTTCAGTCTACACAATCCTGCTCTGTGCAAACATAAATATCATTTTTAGGAGCCTCTGAGGACCCAATGCTCCGACTGAGGGTTACTCACCTTTACTGATCTATTGTATTTATGTTTATGTCTATGTGCGTATGTATGTGTGGGTGTGGGTGGGTGTATGGGGGTGAGGGGGTGGGTGGTTGTTTGTTCAGGAATATCCCTCAAGCTTTTGACCTCCTCAGTGAAAATAAACAGCAATAACTTCTCTCACGCAAACACGCATGCAGACAGACGTTGAGTAGCATTTGAAATAATAATAAAATAGATTCATAGGGAAATAGAATAGAATAAGTTGCACCTAATTTATATATATATTATTTACAAATTGATGGGGGGAAAAATCCAAATAAAAATCTGTCAATCTTTGGATGGATTGCTGTGAAGTTTAGTACAGACAGTCATGGTCACCAGGGGATGATTTGTAATAACATCTAATTACTTTAATAACCATACTTGTCATCTAGCACCATTATCAGGTTAAAATTAAACGTAAAACTAGACGGCACTCAGTGAGTGCAAACCTCTGCCAAGGCAGCTCAATTTCCCCATTATGTCATTGCACCTTAAGGCAACAGTCCCATGATAGTTTGATCCTAATAATATGACTCATCGGCCATGAAAACCTACCTCTAGAATTTCAGATCAAATTTCAGATCAACTTTTGAAGATTCGTCAACATTCTCATCAGCTTGCACTTTGCGTTTAGTAAATGTTAGCATGCTCACCACTAAACTAACATGGTGAACATCATATATGTGAAACATCAACATGCTAGCATTATCGTAGTGGATGCAAACGTTTGCATGCTTTTGGTGCAGCCATGCAGAGACACTGGCATGAATGTGGCATCATCTGATCAAGCTCGATTTATATGCCTCCACCTGAACAGGTACAGGCTCCACCACTGGCTTTATTACATCACTAGTTGAAAGATATATTCTATAATTGGAGTTTTGCAGAGCGCACAAGTCAGAGAAAGCGATAGCAGGAGAATATTCTGAAGTGCAGTTTGTGTGAGAGTCCAGCAAAGTAAACCAGTCCAGAAGATGTCAAGTACAAACAAGATCCTAAGCACCAACACAGGCAAAAAGTCTAAGAAAAAATACCAAAGAAATATAAACTAAGGTTGTGCCTAGTCTGCTCAAAGTGTGATGTTCATATTTCAGTAAATAAACAATGTAAATATTGACTCAACCATAAGTCATTCTAATTCAGTTTGGTTTTCTATCCTTCTGACTTTGCCCAGGGAAAAGACACGAAAAAAATCCCATCAGGCATAATTCGCATAAAAAACATGATATTTTTCGCAGCTGGATTTGCACTGATGAGGTCACAATTTCTCTGGTTTCAGCTGCTGAAACTAAGGTACCGTTGTGCCATTGTTAACATTTGCGAGAGTCAACAACACATTCATGTTCCTAAACACAAACGTTTTTGTTCTCCAAAAACACAAGCGCTTTTAGTGAACACATTCTTTTTTTTTTAATGCATTCATTGACTTGGGATTTCTGGTGGATTTCCACCGGAAATGTCTGCATGCAGGGTGTTACCTGGCCCGACAGTACAGACACCTCGAAACCGAACTTAACAGGATTTACAGCTGTTCATTTGAACTGATAGCTCGTCTCAGTGGAAAACTTCTATCATGATAATTAGACACTTTAATTTCCAACAGTTGTGCATCATCACAGTATTGTGGTTATCTTAAATGAGTGGCTGTTGAGATAGCTTTGATTAATAAGGTCTAAGGTCCATGATGATCATTACCGCTTTAGCAAACTCTTGTAACCAGGGAGCTAGATTATGATTTCTCCTGTTTTCTTCTATTTCTTTGAGGACACAAATGCGAATAATATTTGTATAAAATCTGTAGAGGAGGTTCTATTGATAAATTACACTACTGGTAATACAAAAATTGACAATTAAGTCATCTCAGGGCGGTGGAACATTGTGGCTTTTATTGCTCAAGTGAATTAACTTCCCACGCAAACGCATGACAGCGAAGTCAAATACGGGTTCAGGCGTATACACAGAGACAGAGACCGTGTCCTCCCTGCATGGTTGGTCAAAGCCGACTGGTTTAACAGGCATCCAGGTGCTGTTGTGTTAAGAGGTGTGTCCCATATTTTTATCTATATTTGGCTTCAATAAATTTCTACCTGTCACATCTTAAGTAAATAAATATGTAGGCATGGGAAGAACAATGAAACGGACAATTTGTACTTTTGCCAACAGTTTTTAGTGATAGTCTCTAATTAATTTACTGGATCGGCAGGTTTTAGACTGGAAGACATGAGGTGTGGAGATGAAATGGAGAGGGGGTGTAGAAGGATGAACAAAGATCTAAATTAAATAAGACCGCAGCCGTCATCTTTGTTCCTGAACTTATCAATAATGTCAAACCATTACTAATATCAGACTTAAATATTCTGCGGTGTATAGCTACAAGTAAAAGCTACAGCTAGTTAGTGTTGTGTAATACTCCCATGACTAATGGTCGTTGGGTTTTATTTGCATCATTTCCATTCCAGGTAGTGTCTAATTAAATTCAGCCTTGGCACAGAACGGCAGCATTCGTGGAACTCGGGAAGCGAGAATGCACACGCACATACACACACACACACACACACATACACACAGGGGAAGGAAGCAATGTGTTGAGGATGGTGACGAAGGCCGAGCCATGAAAGCCAGGAAGCCCCTGGGAGGAATGTCCTGCGCTGTCACACATGGCCGTGGCCTGAAAAAAAAACAAAAAAACGTAGGTGCCTGAGGGGGAGGTTTAAACTCCAAACAGCTTTGACTCATCTGTGTTTAAAAAAAGAAAGAAAGAAAAAACAATCTGTTAAAGTGTCACTCTTCCGTCTCTGAAGCTTTCAATTCTTTTGATTTCATCTGTTGGTGCCCCACCTCAGGCCCTCGGGCACAAAAACACAGAGCCACATGCACCATGCAGCGATACAATATGTGCGCTCACACACATCCTGCAGTAGTGGGGCCCATTGTATTTGCTGCGCATGCTGGCACTGAAATGTCACGGAGTAAAGCACACCAACTTTTCTAGGTAAACGAATCATAATTATATCAAACACACCCATTGTGGTTGCTATTCTAAGGATTAAGTTATTAAAACAATTTGCTGTTATTTGTGGTGCGTCAGTGATTTTTATTCTCTTAGGCCACACAGTCTGCACAAACACACTGTGGATTTTGGATGGAAAACTGTCGCTTTGTTTGAATTTCAGGAGTGGCGTGTTGTTGTGGGTGTTATTTGTAGAGTCAAACCGACGCTTTCCTCTCCAACCGCGGGAGAAGTTCACTCTCCCAGCTGATTGTTGGTGTTTTTAGACACATCGCATTTGTTTTTTTCAGCTTGAGAAGGAAGAGGATGACACAGCTCTCTGCGCCCCGGACTCTCCCATTTCTATTGGCATTGTATTCATGTTTTGATGGAATGTGATTGGACAAGGTAGCACTATGAGGAACCGCTCTACTCATGTTTGATTAGGAGTTAATCGTTCACAAGGATTTGGCTCCTCATTCAGTCCTCATTCGTTCCCATGCAACCACTCTAAATATTCTGTACCTCATTTTAAAGTGTTGACTGAATATTGAATAAGGTGTTTATTTAGGTCATAGTAAACATGTACATGTTTTTGGGCTTTTAATTGGACATATAGAAAATAAGCAGCCTGCCTTTATACCCTGATGAAGAGGGTGATGATTAATCGTATGATGCTTAAGGTAAGGCTAAGGAATCCAGCAGCTCACGTATCGATCGTATCGAGGACGGCTTGTACTTTACCTTAACTGTTGCACAACAAGATTGTGATGCACTCTTAACCTTACGTTACCGCATCTGAAGGTTAGTATAGAACTCCTTTGTCATCTTTGCGCAACCAGAATGCAGCGCTGCAGCATTTCTGTGAAAAACACAGATGAACATGAGTTTTAAGATCGAGAGGTTTAGCTCAAAGACTATTCTGAGCGTTTTTTTTCTCTGCGTATCTTACAGTGTGAACGGTGTTTCGTGGAGAATTTCTCTTAGACATGACGGCGGGGTGGCAGGGTGTTTAGAGACAGCATTCCTTTAAAGGGAAGGTCTGCAACCAGCTCTCACAGGAAGCAAACATCTGCACCCCTAAAAGGTCCCGAGGACCTCATTGTTGACCTCTCATCTCCTGAATGATCAGCAAAAAAAAAGCTTTTTGATTACAACATAGATTATTACTAGCTCTCAGTTACATCGTGATCTTTTCCAGCATCAGATTATCATCCTCTACCGGTGATGCTATCGCAGCGGGCCTTCATGCCTGCATTTTTTTATGACAAGTTAAACACCATAAAGAAACACAAGGAATTCCTGTTATGGCTGCCGTCGTCATTCTCACAAAGACTCTGTGACATGAGACTTGTCAAGTTTCCAAACATGCCTTCGCAGCAATAAAAACCTAAAGCAAACACTCAACAATGAGTAAAATGTTTTACAATTCTGTAAATCATCCCAGAGGCAAGCAAGGTCTTTTTAACATGCCATTGTGTCAAGTAAATGTGCACTTCCTCTAGTAATTTCAGGGTGTATACTGTAATTTGTTATCTGTGTGTGTGGATACAGTTGGAGATGTTGCTGCACACAGGCTATGCAGAGATATGATAGATGTCAAAGATTTTTCAAGCAGCTCTAAGAAAAATAGCGAGACTCATTAGATGACATAAATTAAATTGAATTAAATTAAACTGTAATGGGGAATTCGATGAGAAGATCAGCATCATCTCATTAGCTGCTGACATGTTTGGTTCTACTATATATGTCAAAGTATGCTTGTTTCTTTTGTGAGTTTCTGTCATGCATAATTTGATTTCAATCAAGAGAGACAAGTGACTGAAGTGAAGATTATTGGTTATCAGCAGATGATATGTGATAATTGGCGATCGAATGATGAGATTCTGCGTCTGCCCTGATCAGCAGCAAGATAAACCAGACACCGGTGGTGGCGGCGGCTGATGACTCTGCTGAGACTGGTGAAGCAGATGAATGAAATGATGAAGTTGTTGAATCTGCGAAGGCCGCACGGTAATGGGAAGGGGGAGAGGGGAAGGTGCATGTAATAAGAGCATGAATGAGGGATTTATAAAGACAGCTGCGAGATGAAAGGCTAACAATGAAGGCGTGTCACTGCGCTGATGGATAGATGTGACCAGCTGATGAGAATAGTTGAAAAGCTTCATCAGACAAGGAAATATCTATAGGTACAAATAGTGTCCACTAAGAGGGCTTGTTTTTGCAACTGACAGTGTCTGAAATCATCATGGAATGGATCCCTATAGAGATGTACCCTTTTGTTAAAGAGAAAAATAATTTAACCAGAAGCAGATGTTATATGGCTGTGATCACACCACCAAACTCCATTGGCATGACAGTCATTTTAGCCTTTAGAACACTGGCGTAACTGGGTAACAACGGCCTCCATCACTTTGTTTGTTTGCGCTATTATGTGACTTGGTGTTAACATGTGAGTCTGGAACTGAACAAACCTTTTAAAACACCAATTATCTAATAATAGCTTTAGTCATGTAGACCCTAAAATATGTAAAAAAAAAAAGAAGTGGTTTAAAAACACCGTATTGACGTTTTACCTGCAAGTGACCGGTCATGTTACGTTTTACCTGCAAGTGACCGGTCATGTTTGTGTGTCATGTTTGCTAAACTGAGCTACAGTACACATTCTGAAATGTGTGTGAAGTGCAGCAGACTGCAGAATTACTGCGTGCTTACGTGTTTGTTGGGCGGACATTAATTTTCCGCTCATCTATGAAGTTCAAGAATGAGAAAAAGCTTCAATTCTAGTTCTTACATTGAAGCTATTGGTGTGGATCTTTTGTCATTATATTAGAATTAGATCCATAGGATTCTCCTTGACACACATCACCGATCTTTACTTTCAGGAGCTTTAAATTATCCTTGTGCAGTGAGGTAACTTTGGGCTGTACATGCTTTTCATTCCTGCTTGTCAACACTGCAGCATGTAAAGTACAAAGCAGCCTCCAAGCTGTAGGAGTATGTCTGTTTATCTGTGTGTTTCTGATATTGCCATGGCAGCACGTGGGGTGTTTAAGAACACACGGATGGTGCGCACACTACTGGCATGTGATACACACCCAAACCCGCCTGTTGCACACACTTCTGGCTGACAGTTTATGACACGCACACACGCACGCTCACAACATTGCACTTGCAACATACAAATACACACCTGGCACACATTTCTTCAAGGGTAGCCATCCAAGTTATACTATAACAGTGCGCAGCATATGTGCACATCTTATGCAATAGGCTCCTCCAATATGGCTGACATCAGAGGAGAACCAGGTGTTTATGGAGTTCTCTCCAACCCCTGTAAACGTACTACTACTGACTAATGTCTGTAAAGTGGTACAGACAGCAGTTTCCTAAACACAAAGCCAACCGGTGAAATGAGTAGATCTTAACCCAAAGCCTATAAATACATGCTTTAATCAACGTGTTGAAGGATAATTCCAGTTTATTGCAACATGGGTCTTATTTTCATTGTTTTGACCATGTTTTTGTTGGTTTATTTATTACAATAGATTTCGATTTTTTTTTTTAGATACTTTATTAATCCCACAGGGGGAAATTCTTTCTCTGCATTTGACCCATCCCTGAGGAGCAGTGGGCTGCCATGACATTACGGGGAGCAAATTGGGGTTCAGTATCTTGCTCAAGATACTGCGACTTGTAGACTTGCTGGGGCTGGGGATCGAACCACCGACCTTTTGTTCCGTGAGCGACCGCATTCTAAAAAACATTTAAACCCAAAAGCCTCCAAGGAGGTTGTGTTTTTGTTTGCTGGATGGTTGGTTTGTTAGCAGGATTACACAAAGACTACAGAATGGATTCCAACCAAGCTTGGCGGAAGGATGGCTCACATGCCAAGAAAGAGCCTATTAAGATTTTGTTTAGATCGATATAAAGGGTCAGATCTAGGCATTTATTAACACTTTCTTTAAGGTGGGGAGTTCTTCAAACATTCTCTACAATTACGCAAAAACTACTGAACCGATTTCCACGAAACTTTGTGAAAGGGTGGGGCAAATGAACAACACTTGGAATTAGCGTTGTACCTCAAAATTGTGGAGAAATTCCGTCGAATGATGAAGTTATTCATTTATCCTGTCATAAATATCAACCCAAACATGCTTTGAAACACAAGTCCGCATTTGAGCTGAAGGCGCTCCGACACGTTCATACGTTTATTCCAGTGACGCGATGCATTCCCTGCCCCCTAACCCCACCTTAGCCACCACAGGTAGATGCCTATTCAACACAACACTAAAAATTATACGTGTCTCTCAAAAAGGTGTTTGAGAGACTCTCAAGGTCTGAAACGGAAACTGGGTCTCACAAAGCATACACAGACACACACACACACACACACACACACACACACACACACACAGATTTCTGTCGACATCCTGGCCAGCAATTACTTAGGTTCCCGTCCTGCTGTGTAACAGCTCGCCCCCCGGAGGATAATAGCAGGATGACACTTTGATCATCATCAGACTGGCAGAAAGAAAGGTTATTTTTAACTGGGTATTTTTGCTCTCATGTTTTCAAAGTGTTTGTTTCTTTTAAAGATGCAATGCTACATGGTGGAACGCTCTTACACTCCAGTAGGAAACATGATTATCTTAAGGTCTATCTCCTCCTATATTGAAGCTGAATGCAGTAAGTGGAGTCAAAGGAGAAAGCGGTGGTTTATGTCATTATTAAGAGCAGACGAAGAGCAGCGAGAAGGTCGGGATCAAAAAGGATGAGGTGATGTGTTAAAATGACACGTGTGTTCACCCGGTCCTGGCATAAACAACACGGCAGGGAACGTGTTTGTTTAAGGGGCTTATGTAACCTGTTTGCACGTTTTTTTCCCCAGTGGTCCCGTAATCGTGAACACACACTTCCAACCAGAATGTAAAGACCAGCATCATCCTCAGTTTATGTAGCATGGACCTTAATTACTAGATGACACACATATCGTTTTGAGGTTGTTTTCTCACACCGGCTTTGCTAATTAATCATCAGGATGCTGGTTGTTCACTGAGCACAGATCAAGGGTCAGTTTTAAAACCTACTGGATTTATGTGAAAGGGACAGAAATGGCCTATGTGTGTAGATAACAGCCTCCTCTCTGTTTCTTTCCAAGTCAAGGTTCACCTCCTAAGTGTTCTGACTCTACCTCAGTGCATGTGTGGCCGGTTTTCATGCATTGGGTTTTTCTCCACTGTTTGTCTCGACACATAATGAGTCGATTCACTGAGATGCCCTCTCCCCCCCACCCATCATCAGCTCACACGTATACAAACAAATAACCTGAAATGCAGCATTTTACTTGTTGACCCATGTCCCCCCAAAACAAATAAAGACAGAAACTGTCAAAAGGTGATGTTCAGCAGCTCAATTGGATCTTGGGTGATATTTTTGGCTATATATTCTTGAGTTTTACAGGAAAATATTCCGTATATCTACCAGTAAGGCTTCTTACAAAGTTTTGAAACAAATTGGAAACATTTAAATTTTCCTCTAAAGAAACACATTGACATTTCAATCAGGGAATGCAAGTGAATGAAGTAGAGATAATTGTTTATTGCAGCAGATTATATATGATATGATGATATGATTAGTCTAATCAGGTATTACACAATTAGTTAATAAGTCTTTGGCACTTTGACTCCTCAGAGAAAATTGTGATCGAAGCTGCAGCGAGATTAATCCCCCTGTGGAGTCCAGAAACGGGTGGTGGCGGCGGCGGTGGCGGCGGCGGCTGATGACTCTGCTGAGACCGGTTATGCTGAAAAGGATAATGAAATTGTCAAGTTGGTAAATCTGCAAAGACTGGGCGGCGATAACTTTTTAGCATTCATGACTAGAAACCACTTTCAGCCCTTTTTTACACAATGAGGACCCTTCTCTACGCCACCTTTGTTTACAATGAACAGACCAATGGTGGCGTAACGCTGCACCAGTGCGGGGTTTTGGATAGCATGTCAAACAAAAGAGGCAAAATTATTAACATAGCAGCATTAGTTTCTAGCGTGATATTTTGCTTGTCGAAGAGCGAATTGTAAATAAAGAAGTCATTGTAAAGAAGTCAAACAGGCCGTTGGCGGAAAGACAGTCAGGTATGTCATCTGACACTGATCTTGGCATGACATGTGCACGTGGATCAGCTGTCGTCTTCATCAACACATCTATATATGTTATATGTGCATTGTTTCATCTAAATCCCTTATGGGTGAAAGCTACTGATAGAGAAGCAGTTGCAGAATGGAAACACGTATAAAAATGTAACTTAATATAACTTAATATTTCTGTGCAGGGAGAGCGACTGACCTGCGATTTGTCTTTTGAACGTCCTTTGAAAATGTAGATTGCACATTTACAGTAAATCGTGGATCTAGATGACTGAAATGAGAAACGTCATATGAAAAGCCCTCTCTCCACCCTGCTCATAGTTTTAGCCAAAAACCCAGACATGAGCCAAAATCATTTCAACAAGTATTAACTCTTAACACTTTTCTGCTGCCAGGAAGTCAGCAAAGAGAAAACATAACCCGTCTCTCTCTCCTCTTCCTCCCATCATGCTGACTCTTCTTCTTTGTGTCGCTATCTGACTCTCTTCATCTGCTTTTCTGCTTTCATCCTACTCCCTCATCCTAAATGGCAGTTACATAAAACCCAAACAGAAAAATGATGGCTTCGGGCGTAGAGAGGCTTGGAAAAATGTAGAAGGGGGGAAAAAAAGAAACAAGAAGCTCTGAGACAGACAGGCAAGAGCTACGGAGAGACAGACAGACAGTAAAAATAAGATACTAAAAGAAAACCAGAGCTCCACTCCTAGTTGGGCTTTGCTTCCCATTGGCTCTTATGGCAGCCAATTGGAGTCCAGGGGAGGAGCACTTCCTGTGAGGTCAAGGGGGGCCTCTCACTTGGACTGGAATATATGAGTATGTGTGTTTGTGTGTGTGGTTAGCAGTGTAAAGACATGCAGTTTTGCAAGCATGTTTTTGTGTTTATTTGTGACACATACCTGTGCATACCTGTGCATGTATAACGGCACATTCTTGAACTCCTGTCACAGCCTCATGCAGGTATGCATCAAATGTCATGTGTTTTATGTATGTGTGCAGGGCCCATGTGTTTGGGTGTGGGGGTGTGTGTATTTTGTGATATGGCCCTTTGCCCAGGGTTGGGGATCAGTTCGTTTTAGGAATTTTACGAGTTTTACACGGCGTCTAGAGCAGCTTTATTATATAAATACCATACATCCATAAAAACCAATAGGGAAAAAGAGAATGTATGTGTACAGAAATACATTTTAATTACTTGGCTCAACACTGTGTAGGGAGTTAGTGTACTCTTTATCATACTGCTATTATTATTATTACAATAGCAGCCGATCAGTCTGTCTACCACTTTGGTCGTAACTAACTATTGTGTGGATTATGATCAAATTTTTTCATTGTTCCTAGAAGATATACCTTACAGAGATAATAAGAATAAATGACTTTTATTTTGGAGAGGTTGACATTGCTGTTTTACACTATAACGACTCAACAAATGTTGGATGGACTGCGATGGAATTTGGTTAACTTGGTCACACCTTGACTTTTCCTCTAGCGTCACAGGCAAGTCTAAGGCTGCGCTCACATTACCAGGCTGAAGTGACTCAATTCCAATTTTTTTTTTTTTTGCATTAATGTGGCACAAATCCGATTTTTTCAGGGTTTCAAATCAGATTTGAGTGACGTGAGGATACTCGAGCGGAAGGGCTGCTGGGTCTTTGGTTGATCACTCTTGGATACTTCAGGTTCACGATGTTCATTCCTCTTGTGAAGGCCTCACTACATGCCTGAAACAGTCTAAAAGAAGTAACCAAAAAAAGTAAAGCATTCATGGGTCCTTCAAAAACTCTCCAAGTCACACTGTAGGATTTATGTAAGTTTTAAAATGCCTTTATTTTACATGACAGAATGATTTTACCATTTTTTTTTACTTCTTTGCTTATTTTATTGAGACTTTTTCACCCATGTAGTGAGGCCTCCACAACAGGAACAAGAGCACTCGGGGGGTGCAAACCTCCGCCAAGGCCCAGCAATCCTCGACATATGTGTTATGGCCTGTGTCCACCAAACAGCAACCAAGCACTGAAGTGGTGTCTTTTGCTATTTAGGGATTTTCCCATTTGTATTTTTTTCTTTTTTTTTTCTTTTATGAGTGGGATTTGTCCCATATGAGGTTTCTCACCTTATGGAGCAACAGTATTTTTAATCTTTCAGCAATAAGCAATAAAGAATATTTCTTACAGTAGTTTTAAAGACTTCTGCTGCGTATCAGTCCTCAGAGAGAAACTTTCAAATCTACTGGAGCCTATATATGACTTGACGATTTCCATTAAGGCCTTAGTAATGAGACGCTGATATGTTGTAACAGTCTGTTTAACCCTTATCGCTACAGCTGCTGTTTGATAATTACGAAGTTAAACTGATGGTTCCTCACAGACAAGCAAAGAAACTTTTTTTCCCTCATTAAGAACAAAAACTGAACCAGACAGTTAACCCCGGGCATTCATGATGGAGCAGCCGTGAGGCCAACTGGTTGTAATTCACAGCTTCTGGGGGTCAGTATGTGTAACCCTGCAGACCCCCTGCAACCATTTCTCCAGACTTCTGCAGTGAATAATGATCCCCCCCCACCCACCCCCCCCACCCCCCTGCCTGTCCGGTGAAACTAAGGGTCTAATAATAATTTATGCACATATTTTAATAAATCTATTTAAGTGCAGATCTAGTGTGATAAAAGCTCAGCTCAGTACATTTAGGGAGACATTAAACTAAGTGAACCCACATGGCCCGTAAAACTTTACTCAAGCCATTCCAGTTTGTGTGTCTATATGAGTGTGTGTGTGTCTGTGTGTGTGTTTTGGCAACCAGCACAAAAGTGATGTTGATAAAGTGTGACCCCAGTGGAGAAAAGATGGACGCAGGCCAATGTATATACATATGTTTCCCTCCCTCGCTCTCTCTCCCTGTCTCTCTATAGCTGTCTTTTTTATTTAACTTCTTCCCTCTTTTCATCCTCTTTCTTGCAGCCCAGTTTTCTCTCATGCACAAGGAGGGCCTTGGTACACATGTTCATAATGCTACAACAGTCCTCCAGTTCTAGGAATTGCTTCATACTTTCTTGGAGATCAACCCTGTCTGGAATTAACTGTACTGTACATAGAAGGGTGTATAGTGGATGAAATCAAAGATTACCAGGACAAAAACATATCACGTGTACTGGTCTCATGGAGATTTCAGCAACAGGAAAGGTAAATTGTCGCCCACAGAAAAAGGATTAATTTGATTTAAAATTAAACCCAGGGATTGGTAAACATTTGGATGAACTGCAAGGTGCAGGTTATTCAGAAATACCAAAAAAAAAAAACATACCTTTCCTGTTGCACAGAGGCCCAGTCTGTTCTGGTTTTGGCTTGTGGCACTTGAAGCGTCCAAAACCTACATCCAGAAATGTCAACATCAACATCTTGTTCCAGAAAACTGCCAAGTTGTGATAAGACGTAGACCTCATATGAACTAGAAGTCACCAAATGGCACCTGCCAAACGGCTGTCTCCCCCGCAGACAGGAAGTCTGCCAGTCGTCGTGGACAAGAGGAAAGTGGATGCAAACACACTGGCTGAGCTGCGCAGTAGTTTTGTGGTGCAATTGGTCACCGCCATTGGTTAGCAAGACTATAGCATTGTCAGAGTTTAAAGAGGAAACCATGGCTCATGATCTCAGCCCACTAGAATGCTGCATTTCCTTCTGTGGACATATGGCAACGGAGAAAAAAACAGCGTTGACTGTCAAGGGCTCAGTATGCTCGCATGAAATGTTATCAAATTACTTAAAGAAGCAAAAATGTTTTTTTGGTTGTTTTTTTTTACCTTCACCAAGGTTGAAGTCATCAGTTCGGTTTATTTGTTTGTATGTGTGTTCGCAGGATTACACAAAATCTACTTTAGCCCATAAAATTTTGGAAAGGAGTCCTAAAATGACTAGGGACTGTCCAGGGACTACAAAGGAAAAATAGCCTCTTTGCTCTGGCACATTTACAGCAATGTTCATTGATGTGCACCGTCCCTGTTAAATACATAAATCAATAAATAAATACTGTAAATAAAACAAAATGCTTGTCTATTCCCAGTTTAAGAGGAGAAAGAGAAGATCAACTCCTGCATAGTTTCTTCTCCACTCTCCGTGTGAAGTGGGCATGATTATCAAGATGGTTTTGGAAAGTTACGAAACTTGTTGGATGCAATCCAGCAGGTCTGCTGTCGGACAAATGTGGGCGGAGGGAGTTTCATATGCTGTTCAATCATCTGCAAGCATGAAAACACACTAATGCCTTTGCATTAGCAGTAACTATCCTCACATGAATGTGTTTTGGCGGATCAGACACAAAGTTATGTTTGAGGCTTTTTTTTTCTGCACAATATACCAATCAATACCTGAGTAATCAGCTCCTGACTCCATCTGTTTGTTGTTCTAGAAATTGTGAAACTTCTCATTCTCAGCCAGCTTCAGGCTGATCTTACATTTTTTTGGGGTGATTTTTTTTTTCATCAAAAAAAGGAAAAAAATGCATAGGCATTCCTTTTTATTGAGTGTGAGGCTACATGAAGCAGCACATGTGACTCAACTCAGGAACATGCAGCACACACAGAAGTTACAGAGCTGCAAAATGACTGTACACACAATGTCAACGTTCTGTTTACTTTGGAGCGGTAAATCACATTGCTGCAGAGTGAGGTCATAAATCACAAGTGTGTCCCCAGTGCATGCCAATAAACGACTAAATTCATATATGTGAGCTATGTCTTCCTTAAACACAGCTCTGTTTCTGTGCACCCTAAAGAACCGCAGACTGTTCTTAATTCAAACTTCAGTGACACAGCCTTGGCTAATGTGATCCACTGGTGAACAGAATGCTTTAATCTATAGTCAGTAATCCAATATGTGCATCTGCAGTCCATGCACTATAACAGAAAAAAAAGAATTAGATTTACAAAATGGTAAATCAATCCCTGACATGTGCTGTGAGTCATAGTTCAAGGCCTTATATTATAAGGTTTCTTCTCCCAGCAAGCAGTTTTCAACATATAATATAAATTTCTGCCATTTGCATTCTAGTAATTTCCCATTCCCCTATCGAAGGATTTTCCTGGAATATTCACTTTAACACACAAACACACTGTCGATTCCTGAAGTTTCACTCATGTGCAACAAAGTGCAAGTCTTCATCATTCTGAACACAGCTGCTTCCAACCGTTGGGAAATGAGCTGCAGTTAGAGAATTCATGATTAATGAACTCGGAGAAAAAGTTGGAACTTTCTATTTTTTGAACCGCCAAAATAGAGGATTTAAAAAAAACAAACACTTATCCCTCCTGGAATAGAGTGAAGCTGCAATGATTTGCATTTATCTTTTGATAGATCTCAAAAGATTCTGCCAGTGCAATTAAAATGTTTTTATCATTGGGTTTCTCATTAAACACATTTCTGCTTTGTATTTTGTTGCAATATTAAATAAATAAAACAATCATTTTAATTTTAACAGACTGTTCTTGGTAGAATCCTGTGGTGCTATTTTTGATCTTTGCTGCCCTCTTCTGGTCAGTTTCATATGACTTCAGCAGAATTACTTCGAGATAGACAATGAAAAAACATTTCTGCCTCACCTTCCCACCCAGTTTCATGGTAATGCATCAAGTAGTTTATTAGTAATTTACAAATCAATTTTTTTTAAAAGCCCTATCTTGCAACATTAAACAAAATGGGGGAAAAAATTCCTGAATCTGTCCCTTTATTTGGATCCTTTCCAAACGTAAAGATGCAAATAGTGGGAAGGATCAAATAAAATCTCATTTCACTCTTTTTTCAGGGAGGTTCAGCCTCTAATTTGAACATGAACCTGTATGCAACTAAGAAAACAGCAGCTGAGGGCATGTTGGACATCGCTCTGTTCCTGGCTAACATCACACACATGAAGACCGTCATCGAACAGGGAGCTGGCTACAGGTAAGAGCATCCAGATAAAGAGGATTTTTGTCACCGATTCAAGAAGTTCAAGCTCATGAATGATCAGATTTGCTGCTGACTCAAATAATATCCATAGGTAAATATTCCAGAGCTGTTTTCTCTCTCCTCCTCAGGTACTACATCGCTGTCCTGACACTCATCTCCTTCTCACTGGTTCTCCAGATAGTGGCTGGAGTCCTCATCATCATTATTGGTGAGCCAATCACAACGCAGCATCAGTTGAGCTCCCTCAGAAACCCATCCTCCACGTTCTTTAACGCTCATATTAACATACTAACACGCTGACACTGATTTGTTATGCAGGCAGTGCAGGAAACAGTTTAGAGGTGTAAAGGAAGCTCTCCATGCATGATAAAAGCTTCGGTGCAGTTTGTTGTTCTTGTTGTTCTTGTTGGTATGTCTGTGTGTACATGTGTGTGCCTGTTGCAGCTCGGAGAGACCTCAACGAAGAGGCCAACCAGAAGCGCCTGGACAGCCTGAACAACACCGCGACCGTCATCGTCTTCCTCGTCTTCGTCACCAACATCTTCATCTCTGTCTTCGGGATGGAGCGCACTGGCCTCTTTGCCAGGATGCATTTCTGACTTTAGGCAAACATGTGGATATTTTTGGGACGTAGGGAAAGATTTTGATGCATTCAACGAACACATAATGTAATGACTTACTGTTCTACTAAAAGTACTAATCAACTATTACTGTACTCTGATTACTTTGATTTTTAAAGTATGAATGGCCTGTACCTAAGGAAAAACTGTGTGTGTGTGTGTGTGTGTTTCTGTGTACATGCATGTGTTATTGTTGTCTGTGTGTGTGTGTGTGTGTGTGTACGTATGCGTGTGCAGCTCGTGTTGAGCTGACCCTCCTCCCGTCTTGTCAGCGCTTGTTAAACTTCCTGAACAATCTGACCACCGCCATCATCTTCCTCACCCTCATCGTTAACATCATCAAAGCGGCGTTTGGCACACAACGCAGCTGTTTCCTGCGATGGCTCCTTCAGCGTTTCATTCTGTGAAGTACACAATGTATGTGCAAAACCTGAACATGCATACATGCATGTTTAAAGTTGCTTTGTATAGGATTTGCATGTGACACTGGTGAAAAACTTCTGTGCTGCCATGCTATTATTCTTGTTAATACCATGGAGCTAAAGATGTGTGAAATCCTGCACACAGATTAGCAGCTTTAAAAATGGACTGTATTTATAGAGCACCTTTCTAATCTTAACACTCAAAGTACTTCACAACACTAGCAATGTACCCATTCACACATTGGTGGCAGAGGCTACCAGGAAAGGTGTCACCAGCTCAATCGCACAATCTCTCACACACCAATGGGAGCAATTTAGGGATCGGTATCTTGCTCAAAGACTCTTTGACTTGTATATCCAGGCGTCTAACAAAATAAGTGGCTGATCGCTTTACCTCCTGATCCAAAGCAGTAAAAAAAAAAGGCAGCAAATATTTTTTTAATTCCCAAAATTTTGAACTCTTCCTTTAAAATTTTGAACTTATGTTGATATCATCTTCATTAAACCTCTTGCATTGAAGTTAATGAGGAAGTCTTGTTTTTGAATATTGGAGTGAATAAAGAAAAGAATAATAATAATAAATTTTAAAAAATTATTATGGAGTCAGCCACTTTTCTGCTACAATCCAACAAGCTAATTTGACTTTTTTCTAATAAATAGTGTGTTTGCTCACATTTTTAACATATTAACTTTGAAGGACATTTCTTCACCTCAGTATTGTGTCATGTGTCCCATCGAAAACTTGTTCAGTCTCAAATCAAATTTAAGAAATGTGTGTTTGCTGTGATTGATGGGTGCCTCAGCCATCACTAGCACTGTTTGCTTGTCCCACCTCAGCTCCACAGGTTTAAATATATTTAATTTTAAATTTTTTCTCACAAAGATGGCAGTGATTAGTGAAACCAAGCCCAACGTTTCAAAATGTCACTTATAAGAATAAAACACAACAAAACAGCCACATTTTATTAGTCTATAAGGTGATCTCAGAGTCTGTTACTGAGCAATTTAACTGGAACAATTAGGGTTTTTTTGCATGAGGGCAGCATTAAACTGTATTTGCTGATTGAGGTGATTATAGATCTCTTATATGTAATTTATTTAACACAAATGAAACAGAAAATGTGTTACTACCAAGTCCAAAGGTCACATAGACCAGACAGAGGCTGGATGGGGAGTGGATGAACTATACAGTATGGGTGGATTACTGTGTGTTTGTATGGGGTCAATGTGAGTTTCTGAACATATGTGTATGCCTGCATCCACTGTATGTGTGCATGTGGGTGGATGTGTTTGAAACTTGAAATTCTGTGTTTGTGTGTCTGTGTCCGTGTGTGTGTGTGTGTGTGTGTGTTGTAGCCCGCAGGGACCTGAATGTGGTGTCCAATCAGAAACGACTCGACTACCTGAACAACATCGCCACAGGCGTCATCTTCGTCACCACTGTGATTAACTTCTTCGTCAGCTTCTTTGGGTCCAAGAGGACCGGCTTCTTCCGCTGGCTGCTGGCTCGACTCCACTTCTGACACACACACACACACACACACACACAATCACACACCTATTGACCATCTTTTTCATCTTCACACACACTTACACATGTTGATTTTAAGTTGAAATTCAGCCGTACATTGATTTTGAAACAAACAATTCACGTATCATCAAGTAACTTACTCTATAATGCAACTAAAATATTTTCACTTTAACCAACTGATTATCTTTGTAAATATGCGTTATTTAATTTTCTGCAATAATGTGTTTGTGCAAAAGATGTGCATGTATTCCATTATGTGTATTTCAAACTGTTTTATACTTTACATTTACATTTTTTACATTATTTGTTGTTAAAAACCTCTTGATGTAAAAGGGATTTTCACTACAGGTCGAAAAAACAGGGTAATATAAATAAGAGACATCCCATAATATGTATATTATCCTCCTGAAAGCTGAATAAATGTAGTGATTTAACAGAAAACCTTGCTTTGCTTATTGTGTTTTTTGGTGAGGAGTTAATGCAAAGTAACTTAAATAGGCATTAGTGTGTCCACATGTGTGACGGAGTGTCATTCAGTGTGCAAATGTAGGTTGAACCTTCTCTTTCTCTACTGTGTATCTATGTGTATGTTTGTGTGTGTCATAGGCCGTCGCAACCTGAATAACAGCGCCCTGCAGGAACGCCTGGATTACCTGAACAACGTAACCACTGTCATAGCCTTCATCACCACTGTCCTCAACTTCTTCATCAGTATCTTTGGCATGCAGAGCACTGGATACTTCCCATGGCTCATGATGCGCATTCACTGACACAAGGAAACACGTTTGCTCACTTTTAACTCATTATATGCATACAGGCATACATTGGATTTAAATTAGCTGTTGTACATGACTTATATTTTAATACTAGCTAATTTTATGATTACAAAACATCATAGTTTAAGAAATAATAGTAACATGACACTTCTCTCTCATTTTGTTCTATGCAGGGTTGACTCATTTGCTTTTAAAAGCAAGTACAGAGTACAGGGTAAACTATAACTCCTTTTCCACACTTTCATAAGGTAATGGTGACCTCTAGTGTCTGAGAGAAGTCAGCATCATAATAGCATCCCTCATCAGTCTGATCGCACAGCTGCTCACTTCACCAGTATAACCATCAAATAAAATATACTTTTAAAAAGAACATTGATTATTATTGTTGTTGTTGTAGTTGTTGCTATGATTCTGAATGTTTGGTTGTTTACTAAGTCATACCGAAGCTGTGCCATCGCTCTAAGTTCAGAGGTCAAGCTGTCGGAATAACCTCCCTCCTAGTTTTAGACTACTTTTAATAGTTTACTGATGACATGTTGCAAAATCACTATTTAAAAAAAACAAATAAAACAACAACAACAAATAAAGAAAAAGTTGAGAGAGGTATCTCTCTGACGATTCACTCATGTAGATTATTTAATATTTCTATTCTATACTTTGGTGAATGATCTACATTGAGTTAATCACAGGCAGTGTTATTTAAGCTCTGTTTGTTAGAATTTGTGCATGCACAGTATTGGGATGAATAGTGCAGCATATCTCTTGCAGCAAACAAGAAAAGAAGGACAATAAAAAAATATATCTCTTTGTATCTAAACGTTTACTTTCTGTTTTTGCTGCCATATTACAAACGTCATAGATTTGAACTGAACAAATCTAGTAAGATCACTTACCAGACAGTTGGTGATGATGCTCATTTCAAATTTGGAAGAAAGGTACAGTAGAATAAAGTGGATGAGTTATACATATAAATATATGTTGCAATGCCAGTATTTAACCAGTAGATGACACTATTGTTTACCCAGTGCTCTGGTCTGCCTGTCTCAAAGACCCTAAAAGCAAACAATAAGTTGACAATGGCATCATAGACGCACAATTTCATTTTTTGCACTTTAAAAATTGCTTTTGGCGTATTGGTTCTACTCCAGAGATAACTTTTCAATTTATCTATTAGTCCATAGAGTGAAAACAAATAATAATATTTTTTTATCATAGGTCATTTTTTATGTAAAAATGGCAGAAATTCTGAGGTTCTAGCTTCACAAATTTGGGTATTTGTTTGTTTTATGAAGCTTATGTGACTGCAAACTAAATATCTTTTTCTTAAGTCTTGGTCATACAAAACAAGTCACTTAAATGAGATGATTTGTGCTTTGAGAGTTTAAAATTGACATTTTTCAAGCTTTTCTGTTGTTTCATAGACTAAATGAATAATTGGGAATATAATGAATGAATTAATTGCAATTAAATAACTGTGTGTTGCAGCTCTGGTTTAACATGGGGTTCCAAATTTGCAATTGACAGTAATGAGAGAAACATATCAAATAATGATTGTTATTTTTGTTGTTAATGATTGTTATGTAGAAACATGTACGTAGTCCTTAATAAATGTGCATTTCTTTGCACTCTTTGTTTTTTTCTGCTTCTTCTGATTGAGGTTCTGTTCTGTGGGGCTGTCAGGTGCCCTCCTCATTGGCAATGTGTTGTGTTATAATTAGAGAAGGGAGACCTTTATGAATAATATACAAGCCGTTGGTAAAGGTTTTCACAGTTCAGAATGGAGACTGGTCCTCCTCTCCTCAAGGGAAACTTTAGCCAGCAGGCTATTTATACCCCGCTGTCTGAGCTACTGGCGCCCTGGGAACTGGGACACTGTGCTTGAATATGTGTGTGTATCTGGTCATTGTCTAGTTGGAGAGATTTCTTTAGTGTGATGTGTAATTGGGTGTGAGAAAGTACAGACAGAAAAAAAGACGCAAGTATTAGTTATTAGACCCACATATTAGTCAAATACTGCATGTGGGCCATTCATCATCAAACAGACTGATCTGAAGTTTCAACAGACTGTCAGTCTACTGCATGGATGCATAAAGAGCATATAGCATCAGACTAAAAAGATGAGAGGCCTCTTCTGTAGAAATAAGGAAATTAGCCTATAATAAGTACAATGATGATGACTAAACAAACTTACTGAGTGTGATTCAGGTTTAATGACTTGAGGTTATGATATTTCTATTGAACCATATAAATATATACAGCTACAGCTGACATACAGCTCACTGTCACTGATTTTGGAGCCAAAGTTTTAATACACCACTGGTCGCCACATACTAAAGTCCAGTTTGGAGATACTTATTGTAGTATTTTCATTTTTTGTCAATTCATATTTCTGATAAACCACATTTCAGCACTTTTAAACAGTATGGGAGATCCTGCCACTACATTTAACAACTATTAATTAAAAGTCAAATAATATACTGCATATAATATAACATAATAGCATAACAGACAAAGGGGCCATTTTCTGCAAAGTAATTTTACTTTATGCGCTAAAATAACACTTTGCTAATAAAAGTAATTTTTTATAATGTTGGATAATGATTATTTATACTATGTTTGTATAAAATGTGTTGAGACGGATCGTTGATATAAAAGCATACAAAATAAATAAAACTCAACAAAAATAAAGACGATTTAATGATTACAGATTAATTTTAAGCCGAGTAATTTGGGACAGATGAGAGGGGGGGGGGGGGGGGGGGGGGGGTTCTACGTCTCGGGCGGCGCGCTCCACCGCTCCAACGTCATGACGTCACGGGAGCGCCCGAGCAGTAAGGGAAGCCTGGTGGACGGGGGAGGAGTGAAGCATAGCCTGAGGAGATAGTCAGGAGGAAGAGGGGGACGGGGGGGGGGACGTATGACAGCGAGGCAGCCCCGAAAGAGAGAATTTCACCTCGGCTGTCCGTCTGTTACGTTTCCAGACGTCAGTGTGAGGGTTGACAGCAGCAGGAGAGGATATGTGACTTGGCCATTTTCAGCTTATTCCACAACCGGGAACAGCAGCAGTAAACACAGCCGCAGTGAGTACTGGAAGTTAGCTGGCAGTCTTGAGTGTGTGTGTGTGCGTTTACACATGTATGTTTTATGACACACGCCCTACGTGTGTGTCAAAAGACATGTTGGCCAGCCTCACATTGTCAGTATTTATGTACGTATTGAGGCTGTCATTGTGATACATTCTGTATTTTTGCGGGCGACAGTCGACAAATGCCGTCTTCAGAGCTTTTCCCTTGTAATGGCAGGCTAATAACACTATGTCTCCTCTCTGTACCTCAAATGGGATTATCAATCTGTATTCCCCGAGGGATTTAAAGTAAATCTGTGGTTGTCACTATTAAGTTTAATCCCTTGCCATAGCATCTCCCTACTGGGAGTTTCAGTTGTGTTTTAGCATTTCTAACAGTCTCCCCCAATTTCCTCAGGCCGATTTGAACTCTTTCTCAAGTCAGCCTCTCCAAAAATATTTCTGAGCCACAGGACTGTCAACAGCCATGTCTTCCCAGATGACAGACTTGCATGCAAAATCCACTCAACATGTTCCAGGACTGGGTAACAAACAACATCTCAAAATAATTAAAAAAAAAATGATCGTGTTGATTAAAGAGGGGGAAGTCAAATCTGCTGCATGTGTTTTTGCAATATTTCGAGGGAGAGAAAGAGAGGCAAAGGGTGGGTTGAAGAGGGGACGCCGTGATTTCCTCCCGTGATCCGCCCACAGCTTCTTCTTTTTTTATTTTTATATATCTGCACCGCCCCTCCTCCGGGAACAACGAGTCAGTGAACCCAGCTACTTCCTTCCACTTATAGGTTATTGTGAACAGTGGACATTTTTAAATGTCACTCTGCATACCTCAGAGCTTTCTAGTATTATTGTTTTGTTTTGTTTTGTTTTATAAGTTGTTGCAGTAATGATTTCCACATCTTTGCATACCTTGTTGATAGCTCTGTGCTTTTGGTTCATAATCAACCTTTGTGCACAGACTCCTCTGTCTCCAGGCTCAGAATCAAAGGGGGGAAAAAAAGTTTTCCGTAAGGTTTCAACACTTTACAACGACATAAAGACTTAGTGTAACTTTACAAACCAGTAGCTCTTTTAAATCATGCTCCAGAACTCATTTTTATCATGAGACGGTGATCTTTGATGCCTTGTTGCCTCCGCCGAGGAGGTTGTGGTGTTGCTCTGGGGTTGGATTGTCTCACTCAAAAATGCTATGAACAGATGTTGAGGAAATATTCTGGAGAGGTAGGGTATCCATCAGAATTTGGTGGTGATCCAGATCATAACAGGCCCACGATGCACTGCTCATGGTTCCTTACGTGCTCAGGGTGTTCATCAGGGAAATGAGTGACATGTGGAGAGGAGTTCTCCTACCAAGAGAGGGCACCAGGCTGCTGGGGAGTTGAGCTCCATTACGGATTTGTTTAGAAAAGGAAGGTGTGCCACAGGGAGATTGAAGTGCGGCCACAAAATGCATTTAGAAGTGAGCTTCTAAGGGGTTTGCGCTTTTTGGGTGCTATCTACTCTTCTATTTATTCATTGAAATTTGATAGATAGACAGATGAAGAGCATTATGATTGCCACGCCCATAGACATACAACACTTAGAGAGAGACAGATGCTGGAAAAGACAAAGGAGGGGAACTATAGGAGCAACACAGGGGAAAACAGGGAAAACCTGGGACCTACACCAAAGCCACTACATCGACATCACAATGTGCAAATGTGCATAAGTCACATTGCAGGACGCGTGATGTTAAGTAAGCCTGAGGCAAATTAACTCAAACACATCATGCTATAACTTTCTCGCCGCTTGACCCAAAAGGAAAACTGTCATGTGCTCAATTTCCATCACCAATCTCCATGAGAAGTCTGTCAGATAGGAATTAAATATCTCTGATTGAAGTGAGCTCTTTTATTTTTATGTTATTATTATTTGTCTGATTTTTGTCATGCATCACAGAAATAAATTGTCAGTTTTTTTTCCAATATAATGCATCCCCTAATAGACAGACAGACAGATAGACAGACAGATAGACTGACTTTTAATGGGGTGATTGGGTCACCTTCCTCATCGTTGTCTTACCTGGAGAGGTGACTGTACAAGCACAGCCGTGGGGGAGTTCTACTCTCACTTTCTCTTCCATCAGCTTCTACACGCTCTCGAATTAGTTTTGTGCCTCCCTGCCTTTCTGTTTGTCAAGTCTCGTGCGCGCCGTCTGTGTGTGTCTGTGTGTTTAAGTCTGATTAAATGTGCGTTTTGTTTGCCCAGCCTGCATCTCAGATTAATTTCCTGTGGCAACACAATAGACTGGGGCTGATGCTATCGGTCCCTTATCAGTGTTGTGCTTTCCAGTGCCCGAACCGTATTATATGTTGTCTCGCTGATAGGACTGGTACCGCAGAGTTAAGTTACAAGTAGCACAGTCACTGTGGTGAGCCAAAATCTTGCCCAGACATCTTTTGTCTAATATTTTCTCCCAAGTGTAATTGATCTCCTCACTTAATTGAAAAGCTCTCCTATAACTTTGAGGGGAAGGAGTTGCAAACACCAAGTGAAAAAAAACCAAACAAACCACAAAACCCTTTTTTTTTAAATTCCTCAACATAAATTCTGTAGAAATGGTTTTAGAGGTATTTTTCAGTATAAATTATGTACTAAACTGTTAGTATGATTTGTCATTAATATCATGTCCTGACATGGAGACACTATCTTCTGTCTGTGGCACTAAGCCAAACCACTTACTGTATGATCTGTTATTACTCGCAGCCAAGCGGCAGCACTGCAGCATTGTGTTGAAACAGTCAGAATATTCCCAATTACTTAATAAAGTTGTGGATGACTGCACTGGGAGTTCTGGGCTACTGTAGAAATATGGCATTGGAATATATAGCTGACTCTACCGGAGAGGACCTAGTTTCCAGTCACATTCCATGTCTCTCCATCGTCTGCTGCTGCTTTATTCTCGTTATGATATCAATAATGTATCGTAAATTATCGGAATTCATTTTTTTTTCTTCAGCTGGATTTGTTTCCTGTTTCAATATACAAGCCATTCTTGAGCCGTTCTATTTGATGAAATGAATTGAATATTAAATTAGCATCACTTTTAGCTTCCTTTATTGGCACTGAAGATGTTAAGGATTTCATGCAAAGATTAGATTACATGATGGGTTTGCAGAAAAATATACAATATTTAAAAATAATTTGTTTTTTTTAAATGAACAATATTCCAGATGAAGGTCAAATACACTATTTGTTTATTCCTGCACAGTGCCTATACATGTGATCACTTGAGAGTTTTTCTTAAAGGTTACTCACACTTTGCTATAAGTAGGATTAAGTACCTTGATGTCTTATTGCTCGCTCTCAGTGATGAACCTTTTTTGAAGCAAAAGTAATTCTACACGTCACCCTTTGCACTCTTTAGATAAACAGCAGCCTATTACCATCATCCCGATAAAGCAGCTACGAGGGTTTAAAAAGCGGAGTCCGGTGAACGACCGGCCATTCCCTTAAATTTCTCGAGTGCAAAGAGTGTGTGGTCGACTTTCAGTGAGATGTGTAACTCTAAGACAGCACCACTGAGTCACTTCCCAGCTAAATCATGTCACAACAAGCCTGACAGCAAAAGAGAGAAATGGCGAATTAAAATATTCGTCCCAAAGCCAGAGAACTTTAGTCAGATTTGGCTCCCATGCTGAAACGCCATCCAGCTAAGTATAGGTTAAGTGGTGTGTGTGTGTGTTGCATTGTGCAGTGTGACAGATGGATGTGGGGTTGTCACATAAATAGAACATAGTGAGCACCTTCGGGAATGTTGTCGGAGAAAGGGAGAGGAAGTGAAAGCATCATGGACACGAGAAGAAGACAGAGCGATGGGACAACGAGCATCATGTCAATCATCGTGTCTGCTTGGCTAACATTAGAGGTGATGCTAATAAGGAGATGCTAATTGAAAGCCACTATAATCAGTATTTTTGCTATATTGACAGTGCTATCTACTTGATCTGTGGCTATGTTGGGAACATGGCTGTGAAAATTTGAAGTCTGCTCTCTGCCGTGCTGGTGCATGCTGGTTATTTACACAAGTACAAGCGGAGTATACTTGGCATTCGACCACAGAGATTTTCCTAGTATAGCGTAGTGTGATATTCTAGGATTTTATGAGGCCTAAGACAACATTTAGTGTGCGGAGGAAAGACGAAACAAGAAAGCCTCTTAGTAACGGTACAGGGAGGCAGAGGATGAAACACAGGGCGTTGTGTGGTCCGTTTCCTGTCGAGTGTTCTGTGGACATAAAGGGGATGAGGCTATTTTGGTTTTCAGTATCTCTCCTGGACCTGCTTCAGGATCTGTGTTGGGGCTGTAGTGTAGGACATTTGGTAGTTGGTTGTTTACAGCACAGCCTGATAAAAGGCAAATTGTAATTTTAGACGCCCCAGTGAGATTTTGGCAAACAATCCTGGTTTTCTTTGTATCCTGAAGCTATTAGTCATTTAGATATTAACAAATAATTAAACAGTGGCCACTGGGAAATTGGCACGTAAATTTTTGGCTCAATAGATAAATGGAGAAATAATCTGTAGATGGATGAATAAAGATAATAATAAACATTGCAGCCCTGTTCACATCCGCCATAACATCTGTTACCAAGACATCTGTTGCAAAGTGGCACATCAGATAACATTGCAAAGCAGGAACGAACCTGAGTCTAACAAAAAAAAAAATCCTCACTCTTTGTCCATAAACTTTGACGAACAGAGATTACAAAAAAAAGAAGATGTTTCTTAAGGCAGCACCACATTGGTTTTTTTCATATTTGTGTGAAAAGGACAAGCATAAGCTCGTGTTTTTACCGACCTCGTGATGCCAGCTGCGTCAGGAGCGTGTTTGGCGTCGGAATGTCTGAATCTATCGAGCCTTCTTTTGCAAAAGTCTGCCAGAAAATCAGTTTTTAAAGTGCAGATTCATGAAAGCATGTGCATCTCGAGGGTTATTATTTTTAATCTGACTCTCGGTGCTGTTTGCCGTCCTTTACCCTCAACCCTCCCAGTGGGCTTTTATTCATGTGGACCCTTAGACCCAAACTGTAGAAAACACAAAATGGTGCGTGTTGTGGTTTCCATGAGCTCCTCAAGCCAGTAAAAATAAAAAAAAAAAGGAGTGAGTGTGCATGTGCATTTTAAAATAAATGCTTAAATAAAGGCTCTGGGAAAAAAAGCTAGACATACATGCATGTTTTGCGTCATGGGGAGAATTGGGACATGCGCATATATATATTATTTACAGGTCAGCAGGTCCAGAGAGGAGGAGGAGGAGGAGGAAAAGCCCTAAACACACATACACTCTATTTGTCTCTGCAGTCTCAAATTGGCTTCAAATGAAGCATTAGATGCGTATGTTTTTAGTCACATGATCCCGCATGGCCACTGAGCTAAATGTGCACATAATGTGTTCACATCTCTGAACGTGTTGCCTGTATCCAAATGCTTCTTTGATATACCTCCATGTCCATCTGCACATGTGCTCCCCGTGCATCTGTTTGTGTAAGAGTATGTTCCGTAAGTACGTGGCTCGTGTGTCTGCGCTAGAGGGAGGATCCTGGCCTGTTTCTGTCCAGGTGTGTGTTTCAGGCCTGAAGGGACACGGCAGATGTTTTTGACTGGAGCTGACTGGCTGTCAGTAGCATTGTCCTGTCCAGAGATCTGTGCCTATAGCAGTAGGCTGCATCATTTGGAAAGCCACCACTGCAGGGGTGATAAAGGCCTGGGTTGGGATGCAAAGTCTGCGTCGACCAAAGGGCTGCACAGTTAATCAGACTTGAAGGGAACTTTCGTAGTTAGTCGTTTGCAAGAGGCTGGAATCCCTGTCCATGAAAAGTATACCAGTGTCAGATATTCTCTTTGTCTTCAAACGAAGCAAATTGAATCAGTTTTAATGTCTACATTCTCGCTGTTATGATATTTGAATAATTACATCATGTTGTGCAACACTGCAAATTTCATTAACCGAAGTTTCACAATAAATGCAACAGCTCACATTCCTATATCACCAACATTGCTAACCAAAGCCACAGTTTATTAGCACTAGAGGCTAAATATCTCTTTTATATTATTATCATGGGATTTTGGAGAAGAACCGAGCGTCAAAGTTCCCTCTTGTTTGTGTTTACTATTTATGAAGCAGTTCGGTTCGCTTCAGGCCATTCTTGTGTGGAGGGAGTGTGGATCAGGTGGCCAGTGTGTGTGTGTGTGTGTGTTTGTGTGTGTGTGTGTGTGTGTGTGTGTGTGTGTGTGTGTGTGTGTGTGTGTGTGTGTGTGTGTGTGTGTGTGTGTGTGTGTGTGTGTGTGTGTGTGTGTCCCGTGGCTCATGTGTCTACTGGCCTGAGGTTGGCATCACTCTCACCAGATACAGGATACGCAAATGACTGTTGACCAGCTGGCTGTTGATTTTAGACGATAGCTGTAAGTGTTCGTCTTTATCGGATGCAGTAAGTGACTCCAGAGGTAACATCTAAACCGTCGAATGTATTTTAGTGTGCTTATTCCGAATGTCCGAAAACGTTCTTCTCCCTTTAAACTAATTTAATACACGGCACATGATGAGTAGTTCAGGGAGGCTGGGAAATTAGAGCAACCTCTGAGGCAGCAATATTGTCAACCAGTGCACATAAAGTCTGTAGAGTTTTCATAAAAGACAGTAAAATGTTACTGGTTACAACCGTTTAGTGTCTTCATAGAAGACATTTCATTATTTTAATTTCAAGTTTTCTGTGACCTCATTAACTTAATCAGTTTTATATTTAAGTACGACTATTACCAGGCTATGAATGCATGTCTAAACACTCTTTCATGGTGTTTCTGCTTTATTTGAAATGCAGTTTACATGTTTGGCATCCATCGAATTATTAATGCAGCGCCATGAAATGTCTCTCCAGCGTGACTCATAATTTATGACAGAAATATAGCACATGAGAATTCCTGTCTTTAGGACAGGAAGGATTAGTAACGAGGATTAGTAACGAGATTTTAATAAAGAAGCCTTTAAGAAATCTATTTTTTGTGCATTCATTCAGCAGGAATCCAGATTATCTGCCTGTTTGATTATTAAATCAGCTGATTGAATGTTATCTGCTGTCACCCAGTTTATCACGGCTGCAGGCCAGTAATGACCAGACTTAGTGTGATCTTAAGAAGAGGGTGCAACGAGTGGTGCAGAGACAAAAGCGGCCTGTTTGTTCAGCCTTACATAAATATATATATACTGTATATCTGTCACTGTGTACAGTATATGTACAAGTCAGTGAGGTGGCAGAAATAAGGAGTTTTGAGCATCTTTGATTGGTGATTATTGGCAAAGAGGGCACATACAGTAAGACAATCATGACCTAGATGTGGAGGGAAGTGAGAGAGACAAGAGAGCAATATACCCAGTCATCAGTTAGCACCAGCATGCACTCGTGTTTCATTATGTCTGTGAAGATGTGGAGTGATATGACTGTAGGGATGGTAAATGTCAGTCTGTTGATCAGTCCATGATTGATTGCAGTCATCCTCTGACATTCAGTCCAAATTTTCCACTTATCCAGTGAAAGATCTCTATGTCTACATGATGGTTTGACACAAAGTCTGGTGCAAATGTTCATGTTCCCCAGAGGATGAAGCCTGTCTGTAGAAAGTAGGGGAATTTTAAAGTTTGACAAGCTGTGGCCTAAGGTTTGGTAGAGTAACTTTAATTGATCAATTCAAATTAAATATTGTGCATAAAGAGGTGAAAGTGTTAAAAACGGTTACTAAAAAAAAAAAAAAAAAAAATCAATTTCAGACCTTGTTTTTCTGATCACTAAATCCTCTTCTCTTTCTCCCTTTCTTTTTAGGTGATCCCATCATCCCGGACCATGTGGGGATACCATATTGATTACTGCTTTCAAAGCCCATTGATTACAGTGAGGATGTTGGAAAAGCCTTGATCACAGCTATGTCAACACTTCATCAGGATTTTTCAAGTCACAGACAGAAGACTGACAGGAACCTTTCAGCTATAACATTTAGTATTTCAGGCTTTTCTTTTTTTTTGGCTTTTATTGATCTGAACTTATGTGTTTTTGTCTCACTTGATTTATTCATTTGAGCCAGATACTCTCGTCTCTACAGCAGTCACACCATATTCTCTTGCCATGTATGGAAGCTCCCGTTCCGTCTCAAAGCTGGAAGTTGTCGGATCCAATGGTAATGGGTCAGTGTCTGGGAGTCCTGGTCGCTCCCCACGGCTCCCTCGCTCCCCACGCCTTGGACACCGGCGAAATGGCAGCAGCAGCTCCACCGGTGGACTCACCGGCTCCGGTAAAACTCTGTCCATGGAGAATATCCAGTCTATAAATGCTGCCTATGCCACCGGTGGTCCCATGTACTTCACCGACACAGCTGATGACCCGGTCGGCATTGGGAGCCTGGGCAGTGGGCTAAACCCCTCGCTGCCTAGAAGCACCATGACCCTTGGCAGGGCTGGGGGCCGGGTCCCCTACGGGGTCAGGGCGGCCATCATGGGGAGCAGTCCTAATATAAACTCTGGAGGAAGTAGTGGAGCATTTATGCCCAGTGACGCAATAGCATTTGGAGGGGAGATGCAAAACCAGACTTCACAGGCGGCCACTGTGCCCCATTCCATGAGACAGGTGAGGCGGTGTGTTTCTTTCTTTTATCACTTCAGCCTGGGAGCAGTGGTGGAGGAAGTAGTAAATACTCATACTCTAATAAAATGGTCCCTATATATGATGTTTTTGGAATAATATTAAAGTAAAGTACCTTGCATATTACTGCTGTAATTGTTTTAGACTGTGCTAATTCTTATACTGCTTTATATGCTTTTGTGTGGTTTAATCTGCAGAAATACATTATATTCTATAAGATCATCATATGTTTGATGTGTCACAGTCCTGTCAGAACTATGTATGTCTTTATTTTGGGACTAAAACCTAATTAAAAACTTGTCATGAAGTCAGAAAAATAGCCCTCTTAATGCATTTTACAGACAATCCAAGTTGGTTTTTATTTTAATTTATTTTATTTATTCTCTTTTTTTCTTCTTCTTTTAAGTGGTTTTTTAAATACTTTATTTATTTTTTATACCATGACATAAAAATGGTGTGAATGAAGTCCAAAATCATCCCCACCAATCGTGGGACTCGATCCCATGACTCTGACATTAAGAGTTCCGTGCTCTAACTACTGAGCTAGCTGGGCATACTTAATACTGAAGATACAAATGCAGGACTTATTTATTTATTTAATTTAAAAAAAAGACCTGAACATAAAGATCATATTGCTGATGTCAAACATTTTACACTGTGTGTGTTTGTGTGTGTTACCAGGTGAGAGAAGGTGCGATGTCGGATCTGCAGACGCAGCTACGAGAAGTGTTGAGAGAGAACGAACTGCTACGAAGAGAAGTAACGCATCCATTAATTTCACAACTTATGTCATCATATTTTTCTCTTTTAGTGTGTGTGTGTGTGTGTAACTGATATCATAGCTATAAATACAAACTAAAAGCCAGCTAATTCAACATTAGAAGACATTTCTAAGATCACAGTCAACACAGATACACGTTTATTATTTCAGCTGGAGGCTAAAGAGTCCAAGTTGAGCTCCTCCATGAACTCCATCAAGACGTTCTGGAGTCCAGAGCTGAAGAAAGAGAGGGCGATGAGGAAGGACGAAGCCACGAAGCTGTCTGTGTGGAGGGAACAGTACAGAGTGGTCCAGGAGGAAACACAGGTAGGAAAACTGCGTCTGTGTGCGACTATACGTGTCTTAGTATCTCTGGGTTTGTCTTATCCTGTTGCTCAGTTAAATGCATCCAAAAATAACCAAATAATGAGCAGAGTTTACTTTCACTGTCACTGCTGCTTAAGTTAGTGTCTTCATTAAGGTTCATCCTCTACTCCCTGTGATGTAGTTGTTTCCATTCACTTTTGTCTAATGTAAAAATGTACGAACCTGCACAAAGGGCACTGATAAATTTGGGGGTGTGATGGATTTGTCCCACTGCTGTAAAAAAAAATGGCATTAAAGACGGGTGAACCGCTGAGGCGGGGCTGCCCGGTGGGGGTACTCCCAGCTGTCTGTCAGTTCAGAAGCCATCTGGATGAGACAGCGACACCGTTATAGTCTGGCAGAAGGTCTGAGTATTATACAAGAGATGACTCGCACTCACGCGCTCGCCTCTCACAGTAACCGATTTCATGTGCTGTCATCATGAAACCGGTGCAGAGCCATCCCCACGTTTTTCCCTTCTCAGTCTGAGAAATAATCACATTCGCATTGGCGCTCTTGTTTCTGCATATGTGTGCGCGCAAGGTCTTAAGTTGTGACATTACATAACCAGATATTCAGTCGCTCTCTAAGAACATTTAGAGCCGGTTCGGTGCAAACGTGTGCAGCGTGCATGTGTGTGTCTGCAGCCGCAAATATGTGCACATGATAAAATGATGGATTTACTATGTATTTGACCTCCTGCCAACCCTTTTCACCCACTTATCCTATATTCCTCTATGTGTGTATGTGTGTGCCATTATAGAGAGTGAATACACATGTGGTGACATGCAAAGAATATTTTCTGATCTCTAATGCTGGGAAATGTGTGATATGTTCGCGCTCCCTTTCTTTTCCTCCAGACAAATCACACCCTTTTAAACCCAAAGGCCTCCATTTTCCTCCCTGCTCTCATTATCCCGTCACTTTCCTTTACTTCTTCTCCGTCCTCTTTTTTTTTTTCCTCCCTGTTGTTGCTCGTTCTCCTTTTCTTCTTCTATTTCTGTCAGCGCATTGGTGAGTCAGCTCTCGCTTTCCTCCCACCCACCTTTCCTGCCCTTTCTCCGTCTTCGCCATCATCTCCCTTGTTGGAAATTGAATTAAGGCACATGCACACATGCACGCCATGTCCCAGCTCTGCTGAGGAATGCACATCTCATCTCCACCTTCCGTCCTTCCTCACTCCCTCCCTCCTTTTTCCCCTCTACGCTTCACCCCCCTCCTTCAGGCTCAGCCCACTATCTTCGCTTCTCTTCAGCTCGCTTCCGTCTTTTCCTCTTCCTCTCCTCCAGTGTGAACTCCCTCTTCACGAATCCTTTCCTCACATATTCTTACAATCTGCCAGATTCAAAACCGGAATAACGGACATTCCCATCCACATGTCTGCACTTGTTTGTACAGATCTTTATAAGCAAGATCCAATAAGTCACATGTGTCTATTTTATATTTTGATGAATGCATATGTATATTTTCTTTGGTGTGATTATTGGATCGTCTGAAAATGAATGGAAAATTGACCACAGAATCAATTATTTATGTAGCTTTTGTGGTCTGTAATTTGTTTAGGCTGCAGGTTCATTTCTTGGTCACTGTCACTCCCAGTAAGAGGCACATGGGTGCGGTTTCATATGATTTAGCTGTTCACTTGAATGGCAGGATTCAGACAAATCGGCTCAGTAGGGCTGCCATATTTTCTGTCACCATCACATCACATCACGTTTTGTCAGCACAATGTTTGTCGGTCCTTTTGTTTTAATAAACAGTGTAAAAGGCATCTAGACTTAAGTGTGGATTTCTTTTTCCTTCTTTTTTTTAACGTGTCACAGTAACGATCCGACTCTTTTCATTGTAGTAGTTGCCACATTTTATTTTTTAAAGTAATTTATTCAACAAAAATGCCAAATGTACACAAACAGCACTAAAAATTAATAGATTTGGTTTAATCTTAGTAAAATACATTTTTTATTTTTGACTCTTCGTTGGACAAAATCGACAATTTAAAAATGTGTATTTTCAGGGAACATTTTGATGTGTATTTTGTAGGTTTAATGGACCAAACAATTCATAGATTCCTTTTAAAAACTCACCTAGAAGTTAGGCGATAATGACACCAGGCTTTCAATGTGATTCCTTGATATTGGAACATTTTATTAATGTGAAACATACCTATATCCTGTGAATATTTCTAATTTTGTTTTGAAAAATAGACCATTAAAGGCAGAAGAACAGCTTGCAGATTCAACAATGACAAACGATTCCTCGTTAACTTGATATGGTGATTGTGTTAGCGGAACGTTGTCCATTTACACATCCAGCAGACACCGTGCAACATTAGCATTCTGAAAAAGTCGCGTTTCTTGACCACCTAATAGACATGAATTCAATATCCACACTCCTTTTCACACACAATTTTGGTCCCCACCATTTCCTAACTAAATATCAGGCTTCTTATAGCTGATGAATATATGTTCATAGTGTCAACCAGCTGGTTGCTAACTTTGTGTTTCTGCCATTTGATACTGGGCAGGTATTGGACAAGAAAATCAAAACATTGAGCTTAAAGCTACGAAAGGCTCCATAAGGCTGGTGAAAGTTATACGAGCGACACTTACAGAAATTAGATCCATGGTTAATATTAAAAAAAATGCGTTTGTGCAGCTTTGAGGTTGAACTGTAAGAAACTTGCGTATTGGTTGCCTGTGAAGGCAGTGACAGCACTAGATACAAAATGCTGCGCTATGTGACATCAGGAGAGCAAATTCTGCATGTTCATGTCAGGCAAGCTCCTGGGTGTGTGATGCTTGTGACTAAAATATACTAAAGTGACAAGCTCCAATATATCCAGGGATGGAGCGCTTGCTTACATCTATTTGGTAGGAAGATTTTGTTTATTTTCCATTTTTACTTTCAGAAACTTTTAAAAACATTTTTATTTCTCGGTCAGATTTGATGGGAGGCTCTTTTTCTTTTTTTTTCTCCATCACTTCCATCCTCTCTCTGGGCCCCCGTCCTTCTCCCTCCCTCCTCTCTGCTCACCATCTGGCCCTGTGGAGCAGTTTCATCCCGTCTTATAAATCTATTGATCTAAACATGGATGCAAACTGCTGTATTTAGCCTAATGGCGTAGTCACTTTTTGTGTGTTTCCTTTTTGTCACTTTTAGTGCACTGCCTTGCTTTGGTTTCAAGCTGTGTGTGTGAGAGCCCCCCCCCCCCCCCCCCCCCCCCCCCCAATTTGTTCCACCTGTTCGATCACAGCAGGTAACCACACTGTTTTACGCAGAAGGAAAGAGACGCAAAGGAAAAAGAAAAAAAAGATGAAGGAATGTCAGGAATGCTTCATGAAGGCTTCCTTTGATTCTTAATTAACGTCATTATTTCTTATTTCTCTCTTGCCTCTTTCTTGCGCCGTCCCTTTTTTTTCCTCCTCTACTCTCTGCATCTCCTAGCAGTGGCCATTTTGCATTTGATAAATATGCAAGCTCAAGCAGAAGGCAAGCATGATTATATAGCCATGACATCCATTGTATCACTGCCAGCTTATGAGTCATAGATGAATTGTTTTTGAGCACAGTTTGTGTTCCTTCCTGCCTTTTTCTATGCGGTTTGTTCCGGCGTTGAATCATACCAGCTGAACAGTAACCACTCTGTCTGTCTGCTCCTGGAGCTGCTAGATCCAATCTGTCATCTACTGTACTTCAGGCGAGCCATGTGACATCAGCACCAGCATGTGTGCGTGCCTGTGTGTGCGTATGAGGGATACACATGCATTTATCTATTTTTGCTTGTGTGAAGTTCTAGAGAAAGACACAGTCCTTGTTTATTTGTTGCCGGCCCCCTGTGTGTGTGTCAGGACAATTGTGCTTTTTGTATACGTGTGTGTGTGTGTGTGTGTGTGTGTGTGTGTGTGTGTGTGTGTGTGTGTGTGTGTGTGTGTGTGTGTGTGTGTGTGTGTGTGTGTGTGTGTGTGTGTGTGTGTGTGTGTGTGTGTGTGGAGATGCAATATGCACATTGCCTGCATGTGTGTAATTGTTTTTCTGTATATGCACGTGTTTTTAGTATGTGCACATAGAGACTGACATGCATGCATGATTCTGTGCACGTCTACCGTATGTACATGTGCCATTTCTATTTTCATCAAGCGATTACGTTTTTTGTTTGCTTTCAACAACGTGTACACGTTATATGGGAATGAAGCGTATACTTGGCTGTGGTCAGTGGCTGTTCTGAATATGACTAATATAAATATGACTAATGTATCACCATTTTATTTCTCATTTAAAATGTATTTGAGAACTTTTTTTTTTAGTGATCTGTTTTGCTATAAGAGGAGAATGTTTCTTCAGCCGTGAGCAGCGCAGAGAGGGACACACATGCACTAGTATGCACACTCATGTGCACTAATGTGCATGTGTGACTGTGAAAGAACAGATAACATCAGATTAAAAGGCATGCAGAGACAGCGTGACGTCATTCTCCGCTCAGTATGTCATTAATCCACGAGCCTTATGTCTTTACTTAGCAAATACTTGTCTGCTATACTATATCAATGTTCATGACATCATTATATTTAACCTATAAGGTTGGGGGGGAAAGATCATGATTTTCATTTAAAAAAAAAATCTTCTTACTCTTCTGACTTTTTCTTCATTAAAACAGACTGTGATCTTCCTCCAACCTTAACCAAGTGATGCCAAAACATTAGCAAATTGTTTTTTTGGTGCAAAACAAATGACGTGATTTTGTTTGACTGTGTATATTTTAGCTGATGTGTTCAGTATCAAAATGCTTACGATTTTCTCAGGTATGTTATTATTTCATTGTGTTAACAGAAAATGTAATTCAGTCTGCATTATTCCTCTTAAGTATTTGCATTTTCTAGGAGACAGAGCTGCACTGACTGATGCTGGCTGAGTACAATGGTATCATTATATTGGCAACGTATATCGGTCTATCATCAGCCCAGAGCTTTTTCAAGCAGAATTCAAGTATCAAACCTACCAGATACTCAGGCCAGTGGGCAAACGGTACGTGGGTTTGTCAACTCACTCTCTCAGTTTGAATCCAAACAGACAGGTGGAAAACACGCCTGTTACACCTGGGCGGCATTTTGCCTTCAGATGGCAGAGATGGAGAGATGAAACAGAGGTTGTCTTTCCTCTCTTATTCTCCTCCCTTATCATGCCATCCATCTTTTATCCGTCTTTGTTTTGGAGAGATCAGAAAATAACGAGATGCATGCTGGCTCTTGAGTGTGTTTTCCATCCACCATGGCAGTAAATCAGGCCTTCTGGTTAATGTGTAAATGGATGGTGCCACCAGATGTCTGAAATTTTCCAGGAAAAACGCTCAAACCGTCTGAAACAAGTTAAATAATCGCTACCAAAGACATTTATTCATTTGTTTTACAGGAACATGCAAAATGAAGAAATGACCACAAATACTTGGGATAAATCATATAACAGATATTTTCCTTTAAATATGCTGCAAATGCTAATTGGATAAGTTTTGTTTGCTGATTGGATTTTAAGTGATCATCTCACTTTTTTATTTCTTTACTCTAATCTACCAAAAAGCTCGTCCTCATCAGTTTTTATCAGTTTGAACCCAATAGAATTGGACAGTACCAAGTTAATCCTAAGACTCTCATTTACTCTATAGAGAAAAAAAATGTTGCCACCAATAGTTTCTGTATCTGCAGAAATGCTTTGCCTGGCAATCCATATATCAGCGTAGACTGGGAGAAAGAGAGAGAGAGAGAGAGAGAGAGCAGCGGTGGATGAAGAAGAATGGATCACCAAGATGGATTAAGACGCAAAGGAGTGTAAAACGTAGACCGGAAGAAGGGGAAAGTGGATAAGAACGATAAATCAAACTGGAGTGCTGGGGGAGACAGGTGCCAGGAGGAGGAAGGGGAGGAGGAGGAGAGATGAACGAATGGCTCCGATGAATCGAGCTGAAAACAGCAGATGCAACCTGGAAAAAAATTGAAAGACTGATCGATGTTGATGTGATGGAAAGATTAGAAGGGATGGATTGATCTGGGGAGATGAGCGGGGGATGAAGAAAGGGAGAGAGGGAGGAAATGTCATTCAATCTGAATTGTGTTGTAGATTTTTAGTCGTGATGACGGCTGGGTTTTCTTGTTAAAAAGATCAACTTGGATTTAAATGTCTTCTTGAAAGACATTAATAGTCGAGGCAGAGGAAGAGGAGGGAAGGATTTATGGAAAGAGAGTCAAAGAGAAAAAGCTGAACACACACATTGCAAACATTTTGTACATTTCCTTCAGAGGAATCTCTGCTGTCCCTCTACTGTTCTTTGATGAAGTCAGTCAGCTGACATTAGACAAATAAATGTGTGTTTGCTTAACCTGTCCTCTTATCCAACATCTGTTGAGAAGGTTGGGAAAATCATTATTGTGTCTGTCTGACGGACACACAAAGATCCTCTCTTTAGATTTTGGGTAAGATGACCCAAAAAGCCAAATCATCCTGTTTGAAGGATCTATCTAGGACTTTTCCCAGCTTAATAAAGCTTTGGCCTTGTTCTTTCAGCTGTAACTATCTGGTTGTTGGTCTGTTGAAAATAATTACTGACATCTTGGAACATGGCATCATCTCTAAAACAAGGCACAACATGGCAAAAAACAAGATTCGACCAATGATCCGAGAGGTTTCACGCAAGACAAAGGTTTATCCAGGAACCAGGAAGCATGTTTGTGATGAATGACAGTTTAGACATGCCAAACATTTTGGGATCATGATGTTTTATACTGCAAATAATTCTACAATTCTCCATTCTACATATGCATAGCATAGCATAGCATAGCATAGCATAGCATAGCGTGACATAGCATAGCGTGACATAGCATAGCGTGACATAGCATAGCGTGACATAGCATAGCGTGACATAGCATAGCTGTCAGGATGGCTCAGTGGTCTAAGGCGCCAGACTCAAGGACAGACTCCTTCCTGAGTAAAGGGACTTCTGGTCTCCAGATGGAGGCATGGGTTCAAATCCCACTCCTGACAGAGCTTTTGGGTGGCAGAGAAAAACAAATTTCACCTGTGGAATTAATAGCATAATAAAAAAATACAGAAAGAGGTGTGTAAAATTAAAATGAGAAAAGAGGTAAAAATGAAAAAAGTTCATTCAGTGATATTTCTAGAACCCAATAATTTCTCTCTGCCTACCCTCCTTCCTTCTGTCGTCTGCAGTCTGCACCTCTTTCTCATCAACCCATGACTCATTATCATCCTCTCTTTGTGTGTCTATGTGCGTGTGCCAATGTCTGCATAATGCATATGTGTGTGTTCATTAGTGTGTGACTAGTAAATATCCTAACTAAATGATAAAACCGTCGGAAAATAATTCATCTATTTCATCTATTATCTTTGCATTTGTGTGTTTGTGTTGTGTGTATGTTTTTTTTCCACACATGAACGCTCATCAGTAACAGATGGCCCTCAAAACCTGTGTGTTTACTTAGTCATGGCGACGAAGAGATAGGTGATAGGGAGGAAGAGGGAATAAGGCAAATACATGGGAATGATGGCAGGGGAGAAAAACGGCAGATGGACAGAAGGAGCGAGGGAGGAGAAAGGAGCGAGATTTGACGAGAGGATTTGACTGAGAAAGAGAGGAGAAGGGGGGGGGGGAAATAGAGGAGGAGTCTTCGACACTCAGGAGTCTTATAAAACTTTAGCTTTAATGCAGAGAGAGAGAGAGAGAGTAACGCTCTTTTCCGTCTGCTTTTCCTTCACAAAGACTCGGCGTTCCTTTTACAGTGGAAAGAAACGGTGAGGTTTGAAAGTGGAGGAGAAGAGAAGAGAGGGTCACTTTCCTCCCCTTTTCCTACAAGGCTGTGATTTTGTGAATTTTCACTCACCCTTTCTCACTTTCCCTCTTCCTCTCGGCATGTGTGTGCGTGGAGGCCCGCGGCCGACGGCTTTCCTTATAAGGAGTGGGTTTAGGAAGAGTTGGTGAGGAATGAACAGAATTACAGCGTCGTCCCTCCCATTTTGCTTCTGCTGCTGCTGCTCTACTCCTCTAAAATCCATCTATACAGCAGAGTATCTGTCTGTGTGTCTATCTGTGATGTGTTTATGTTCAGTATACATGTGACAGTAGCAGTGTTCCCTCTCTTGACCCCGACGTTGCATCACAAAGCGACTGATTTAGGGTCAACATTTCTCTCTTGCCCTCTCTCCCTTTCTCTTTCCCACCTTGTCCATTTAAAAAAAAGTTTTATTCCATCTTCCTCCCTCTTCCTCCCCTTTCATCCGTGCTTATTCTCACACTTGTCTTCGTTTCTTCTCTTCGTTCTCCTCATAATGTTCTTCATCCTCCACCTTTATTCTCAGAGGAAGATGAGAGAGAGAGTGTTAATCTGCCTGTTGTCTAATGCCTGAGTGGGCGATGCTTTCAAACTAGTCACGGTCATTAAACACACACACACACACACACACACACACACACACACACACACACACACACACACACACACACACACACACACACACACACACACACACACACAAACAGCATGACCACCGTCTCTAACATTATTTCTGTGTGTGGGCATCATTGTGCACTTGACGTGTGTGTGTTTCTTTGTCCATCCTTGTGTGTGTTTTTTTTTTTTTGGTCACAGTGTGTGCCTGTTTGTGGAGGGGGAAGCGTGACTCACACAGTATGTACAGAATAAACAAGGGATGAAATGGAGGAGTAATAACGGAGAGATGGTTAATATTGAACGACAGATGAGCAGTGGCCTGGGGGGGGTGACGAGCAGATGTAAGAATTGTCACCATGTTCACGACCATATCTTCTCCTCTCCTCTCCTCTCCTCTCCTCTTCTGCTCCTTAAACAACAGTAATTTCTTTTTCTCTAGATTTAAAAAAAAAATATTTTTTTTTGCAATCTTGAGTTAATATTTTTAGGAAATAAATAATTTTCTCCTTCTAAAGAAACGGTAACATAACCAGTACATTTAAGTGCATTCAAGTAGCATGAATTTCGACTCATTTCCAGGCCATGTTGAGCCCCACATTAAGATAAGATATAAGATATACGTAAGATAAGATAAGATAAACTTTATTGTCCCCAAAGGGAAATTTGTCTTGGCCAGCGGTGCAGCTGGCAGTGATTCACAACCAGACTGTAGGGGTCACTTTGATAGTACCAGGGAGACATTCTGAGATTCTTATCACACTTTTCCACTCATTTCAAGTTCGCCAGAAGACTTGGGCTTGATTCCTTGTCCAAAGGAAAGTGCTTTAACCATTATTTCTTTAGTCTGTGATTGTCATGAACACGGCCGCAACTCTAGAACTCCGTCGTTTAAAAGTTCAACAGGCGGGAAAAGAGACAGCTAATAGTGGAGTTTCATTGTGAGCATGTGGATCATTTGATGCGTCTGCGTGTTTGTTTGATATCAGCTAAACTGAAAACACAGATAATAAAAGTACAAATGGATGCTGATGAAAGCAGCTTGTTGGAGGAACTATTGATTTCATGAACAGGCCGACCTAAATGTCGGTATTTGCAAGTGAGCGATTGCAAGAAGATGTTTGAAGTCTGTGCAGAACAGATGCCTTAATAAAGTGATTTCTACAGGTTTACTTAATGTCATCGGCCCTCTTCAAGAAGTAAACTCTGCTTTTGACCAACGTGGTTACTTAAGTGCTTGTGAATGATGTCATCGTGTTTACGGTCATCATCAAATCCCGGGAGCTGACAGACTGTCTCGTCAGTGAGTGCACCTCATCATAAACGTGACCATGCATACCACAAGATCCTGCATGTTCCTGCTAAGAAAATATGGGGTTTGTTCAAACAAACCAGCAACTTTTTGTTTGCTGTGAAAAACGCTGGGATGGAGATAATTCCCCCGTCCTGCACCTCTTTGCATCACCTTGATGGATTTTTCTGCCCCTCCCATCTGAAGGAAAGATTCGTCGTCTTGATTTGTCTTCTCGTTTGCGTGTTTTGTCACTTTCCACACAGTTTCCGTTTATCTTTCTTGCAGGCCCGTTTATCAATTGAATGTGAAATAGTAAGGGATTAAAACAGGAAACAATAATCAACATATTTTAATATAAGATTTGAATTTCTTTACGTTTTCATTTTGCATGTCATGTGACTTTGTTTGCGCTTTTTTTTTTGGTCCAATCACACTATGACACGAACATGTGAACGTGTGCGTGTTTCTGGACATGCACGTGTGTTCGGAGGCCGACCCTCTCAGTCCCGTGTCAGGAGCTGTTTGACAGGGTTCATAGGTGAAGTTCCAAAAGATGACTCAGCAAAAACAGAGGACGAAAACACAATTTCCATTCTGAGACTCTCTCTCTCTCTTCTCCTCTTTTCATCCCTCCCTCTACTTCTGCTGCTGAACACAGTTAGCACTTTCACACAGGCCACTTTCTCTTTATCGCCTCCTCTGTTTTTTTGTTTTTTTTCCCCCCTCCTTGCTTCCTTTTTCTACTTCACTCCCTCTTTTTTCTTCTCTGTCTCTCGTGGTCTGGCATTTTTCTCTCTACATTCCAGCTGTGTGTGCTGGGGGAGAGTTACTGGCACAGGCCCCTTGTCTGTGTGTGTATTTGTGTGTGATTCTGAATTCTTTACAAGTCAATTCCCGGAGTGTATGTGTGTGTCTGTGTGTGTGTGTGTGTGTCTGTGTGTGTGTTTGTGTTTGTATACTGTCTTTGCTTCACTTCATGCAGATCCACCCTTATTTTCTCTGAGCAAGACTATAAAGGCTGTGCGTGTGTGGGTGTGTGTGTGTTAACATTATTTTCCTCAACTCTGACATACTTTTGGATGCCTGATATGAGTGTGTGTAACCGTGTAAGTATGTGTGTGTTTTCCTGACTCATAACATACTGTATATAATGATGGCTGCAGGCATTATGAAATATTTAATATCCTATTCATGTAACTGTACTGATTATGGCTGTTTGTGTGTGTTTGTCCTTCTCTGCTTATCTTTTTAGACATACAGTTGGAAGCAAAACTATTCAACCCTCATTTTATATGAAGGTTTATTAGCAAAATATGCAATTTATCAGCTGTTTGCAAAAGAAGAACAGTGTAAATAGCTCAGTAGAACATATATTAGAAGTGTTTCTTTCCAGCTATAGCAAGAGTTTTTGTTGTTGTCTTTTAAAAAAATCTACATCTGGTTTATGTTCGTGCAGCAACCAATGATTAATTCCATTATTGATTAATCCTCTGAATAATAAGAAAATGCATAAGTAAACTCATTTATATCCTCTACTCTCCTCCACCACTCTTTTAACCATTCAACCAATTATAGTTTCTGCCTTGGATCCTAATTCAAAATAATTGAGATGTTGTTCGGATTCTTGCACATTTCCTTTGCTTGGGTTGGTCAGTGTTTGCATGTCTGAAGGAGGAATCATAGTTGGCACGGAGACCGAAGGATTAAACCAGTGAGGGCAATATTTAGAGAGAAAGAGGATGCTGCTTCTTCTTCTTCTTCAGTAAGTCCTATAAATGTCAGAGTCTGTTTGAGTCAGCACACCAACCCAGTCGCCCACGCAAACACGCACAGCGATACAATATGGAGAGCATCATATATAAAAATGCTTGTTCATTGTGTTTTCCTCTAATGGTCTCTACATTTATCTCGACAGAAATAGAAAGATGAGGCAGGAGATTCGCTGCCTGGTCTTCTCCTTTTCTTTCTTCTCTGTAATAGTAGTTTAGCTTTGCCTCCACACTCATCCGTCTCCCTCCTGTTTCCTTTAATCTCGTTCCCTTTCTCATCAATGCTGATTAACCATAGCTGCAAAGGAGCGATAACATCTCTCCCTTTTTTTTAATGGCCTCACTTTCTTTGTCTTTTTCTCTTTTTCTTTTTTAATCTCCTGGTTACTTCTCTTTGCTACCTGTTTTATTTTTTCATCTCTGGAAATACTCGGTGACTCATGTGGTGATGACCTGGCTGTTCGGGTTACGTGTCACGCATTTTAAAGAAGCCTGGGGACATCATAGTGACAACACACACACACACACACACACACACACACACACACACACACACACATGGTTTAAAATCCTCTTTCGTCTGACTCAGGAGTAGCCATGTCACGTTGTCCTCAGAGATGACGGCAGTGATACAAGCCTGCCTTTTGAAACATTCACTTCACAGGTTCACATCAATATCCACTATTCCTTCCCCAATACTGAATACCAGTCCAATACTAGTACTCACTTCTTCCCGAATGTAAACTTGCATTGATTGAAATCATCAACTCCACCAAAGAGGTTATGTGATTGGTTCGATTTGTTTGTTTGTTTGTTAGCAGGATTACGCAAAAACTAATGGACTGATTTGCATGAAATTTGCACCAAACACGGACCCTAGCATATCCTAGAGGTGATTACATTTTGGTGATGATCCGGATCAGGATTTGGATGCTGGGATTTTTTAAAGGGCCTTGTTGGAGGTTTGCGCTCTGCGAGCGCTCTTGTTTTATATAAGTTAACATGAGGCGAAGGTTTACTACTACCACACAAAAGACCTGTATATTCTTTATAAGTCTGACTTTGACTTGATTCTCTCCCACCAGCACTTTCAGTGCACCATCCAGGCTTTGCAAGATGAGCTCAGAATCCAGCGAGATCTCAACCAACTCTTCCAGTCCGATTACTCCGAGTCCGGCCTCCTCGGAAACCAGCCCTTTCCCCCTCAGGACATGACGGAAGAGAACTTCCTGCGTCTCCACGGGGAGTACGAGCGACAGGTGAAAGAGCTCTTCCTCCTGAGGAAGACTTTGGAAGAGATGGAGCTGAGGATAGATACACAGAAACACACGCTAACTGCCAGGTAAAGACAAACAGCGATGTGATGTCGCGTGATTTTGAGGGTCTCTTGCTGATATTTAAAATCTTTTCTTTACTACCAGGGATGAATCCATAAAGAAGTTACTGGAGATGTTGCAGAGTAAAGGCCTGTCATCACGGGCTAACGAGGAGGACCATGAACGAACGAGGCGACTGGCCGATGCTGAAATGACCATCCACCAACTGGAGGGCCTGCTGGAGCAAAAGGACAAGGAGATGGTTCAACTCAGAGAGGTATGTGTTTATGTGTGTGTGTGTGTGTGTGTGCGCAGGTGTGAGGCAGGCGAAGACAATCCAAAATGCATTCAAGCATTCCTATACGTGTGGTTGTGTGTCTCTGTGTACAGCCAGATGTGAGCGTGTGCAAATCAAACCATGTCATATTGAGGCGAGGCCCTTGGCTGCTTCCACTCCTGGCACGTAATTCAGTTTCAACACGGCACAGAAATGTCAACAGACTCACAAAAGTACACAGAACGACACACTTGATCTGCCTTTGTCTGCTTCCTTTGCCTCTTTTCAATCTCTCAATCTGCTCTTTTAACGCTCCGTACTTCAACTTCCTCAATATTTCACACAACAGCTCCCTCTAGTGGTAAGACGGGCAACATCTTTTCAAGGATGGACATTCGACTTCAGTAACAGAATGTTTATTTCAGCATACTTTGGATGCACTTTGACATATGTCTCCTGGACGCATTCGTTTTTAGAGACTTCATCTCAAATCTTGGATGACTGACAAAAGTTTAATTCCATGTTTATGTTCCAGACAGTCCTAAATAATCTGAAACAGACAGGGTATGCGTGAAAATGAAATGTTTTCAATCAGTGATGGATTTATAGCTTTTCTCTTCCAGGGAAGGAAATTTGTTTCCACAATCTGCAAACGCTCGTGTCTCACATAAACAAAAACATCCCAACTTTTGACTGGTACTGTATTATAGACACCAGATGATAATAAAAGGCTGATAGTAATTATTGAATAACAGACAAAAGTTTCTTACCTTTTGATTTTAAAATACAAACACAGATTGTATGTCTACTAATTGTCGAGAGCCACCAGGCGGACAGCTGTTTCAGTTCAGTTCAGTCCCCTTTCTTACCCAAACATGATACGAACGTTTTACCAGTGAACCCGTTTAACTCTGAAATGCTCCAAACAGATGTTTTTGACTTTGAAACATGTTTTCTGGCATCAAATTCAGAATGAGCATTAAATTTATCATCTTTGTACTGTTTTCAATTGAGAATATATTAAATTAGCAAAACATTCTGTTTCATGTGTCCCATTTTTGGATTTAGGTTTGGACCATGAGTGCGTTAAAAACAGATTGAAATTGAAATGACTATTTGGCCAAATCACCTGATTTCTCTCTTTTAGTACCGATTGAATTCTACGATTACTTATTTCTTTGCTTATAAGATTTGAAAATTTTCTTCTTTCTTTTCTTCCATACTTTTGCAATGACTCCATCGGTGCATGAATACTCAAAGCATTCACACTGGATGCCTAAAGCTATGGCACCGTTCTATCTGTTTTTCGCATATGTGTGTCCTGTGCTTCCTGGCTCATGCATTAGCTGTCTTTGTTAGCCTTTAAGAATGTTTCCTCCAAAGAGAAGCAGTGATGCGTACTGTCCAGCGTCCTCCCCTCTGCTTTATTCTTTCCCTGTTTTTTCTGTCCCGTTTTGTGCTTTACGTCTACACTCCCCCTTCTTCCTTTGCCCCCTTTTGCTCTCACTTCATTTAACTAGTGACTTGTGATGTGATCGCAACAGCCAGACAGCCAGGACTTCATTGCATGTTGCTCAGTGAATTAGTTAAAATGTGTAGAATTATTTGAGAATTTTATGAAGAAATTATGATTTTGTGTAGCTCTTTAGTCCTTTTAGCATATTTATTAGTTATGTATGTCAGATATTAGCCACTAATAGGATATATTGGATTGAAATAGGCCAGTAGTTGGATTTCCCAGCATTTGAAGACTGGATTTCTTCATTTCAACTGATTTGTCAGTTTTAATTTGGACTTTTATATTCCAGACCGCTTTAGATTTCATTTAAACATAAAGGACTCAAAGCCGGGAGCTAATTAATTGAATTAGCATCATCACAGGCTGTCAGATTTGATCATTCGTTCCCGTCTGAGGCTGAAACTGTGTCAGCTCAGTTTCTGAGTTCTTGCCGTTTGTCACAGTCGGAATGATGTGGGATGGACGGATCGACCCAAGGAGGCTAAAAGCCAGCGCCTCTGCCAGAGGGAAACTCCTTCCCACCTCTCCCTCTATCCCCATCTCTCCATCTTTCCCTGTTTCTCCCTCCCTCCCTATTCCACCTCCCTTCCATGTGTCTCCCCCCTTCCAACCCTCTCCCCCTTTCCCCCCCTCGCGCCATCACCCACTATGTTCCTCTCCTTCCTTCCCCGCACCGTCCCCTCCTTCCCATCGCCACTCTGTCCGCCCTGCCGTCCTTCCCTCTTCCTGCCCTCCCCACTATCCGTCTTTCGTCATTGCTTCCTCGGTCCATCCTTCCCTCCAGCGCTCGCCATCTTTCCCTGCTCCTGCTCCACGGCCTACCCCCACCGTTCAACCCTCTCTCCATCCATATCCGCCAGTTGCCACCACCTCCTGTTCTGGCCCTCGTCCTTCTCCTCCTCATCCCTCACTCTATCCCTCCGCGTCCCGCTCTGTGTCATCTGTTGACCATCGTGGGGTTTGTGTCCCTCAGGAACTGCACAGGAGATACGAAGCAGCTCCAGAGTCAACAAAGACCAAGGCCTTACAGACAGTCATCGAAATGAAGGTAAACCTGTTTCTGGATATTTCATGAAAATGAGTGTTGTGCCAGAAATACAGATTATGATGAGAATTGCTGGAGCTGATTTTAGTATCATTAAGTGTAATAATAGTGTTGTTTTTTCAATATTATGAATCCTGATATGTCTGAGACAGACAAACAAACAAACTAACCAACATTACCTCTTTGTCAGAGGTAATAATAGAGACGTCACATCAGTACATTTGTTGTTTTTACACTGACTCCACACCAGCTTGTTGATATATTGCTCACAGTAATTTCAGCATTAGCCATGCCTGCCTAAAACGCGCACAGCATATTCCATTCCTCGGAAACACCAAAGGAACGTATTTCATTTTTGATCATATTTACGGCGCAGGAACAGTAAATCACACCTGGTCCCTCCTCTGAACGTGTTCTTTTTTTTTCAACGTCCTGCCAGGATGCGAAGATCAGCTCTCTGGAGCGTGGCATGAGAGAGCTGGAGGAGGAGGTGAACATGCTCAAGTCCAACGGGGCTCTGAGCAGCGAGGAGAGGGAGGAGGAGATCAAACAGATGGAGGTCTACAGGTCCCACTCCAAGTTCATGAAGAACAAGGTAACACACACACACACACACACACACACACACACACACACACACACACACACACACACACACACACACACACACAGCCTTTCTAACTAAACGTTGACACTGAATCAACAAACCAGCATCTTATTGACCATTTTAGTAAATTTTAAACACCGATTTAGACAATCTGAGTCAATCTGAGTAGTGCAGCCCCTCTTATCTGCTTGTCTCACCTTCTTTACACTTAATGGGTTCAACTTCAGTGTCAAGAATAACAAAGGGCTTGTGTGTGAGTCCCACTCATGAACACAAACCAATGCTTCCGTCGTTGGAAGATGAGCCCATTTGGAAATTCAGTAGGTCTGTTTTTCTTTGCGTCCTTTCTTTTTGCTTGTTTGACTCGGTAAGTATCTGTGTTTGTATCTCACATGGGAAACATTCACACCTCTTTTTTTTAACAGTACAGTTTTCATTCTTTATTGTACATTTTCTATATGATTATAGCAATACTCTAAAGTCTGCACAAATACAGATATTATCATTATATTTACTGTCTTAAAATGTAATTTAGGACCATTGGCACATGTGTTCCAGCCTTGAATCAAACGCTTTAACAACTATAAGCCTCCATTTTTAAGAGAAACTATGAACTAAGTTGAGTTCCAGGACAAACCAGTGTGAAAGTATCAATACACACACACAGAAACAGGTGATGATATTCTGATTAACACTGCGGTATCTGTTTCCTAAATGTTGTGTTTGGGTAAGTGGGATAAAGTTGGATATAAACTGTGCTATTCACAGACACACACTCGTACCAGCACATGATGGTGGTACTGATGCAGGGTAGGGTGTATATTAGGTGGTTTTAATGCATTATTTCAGCCTGTGTTTAAATATGCCGCATGCGGTCAGCGTGGTCAGTGACTACGGCAGCTGATTTGTTGTGGTCACCGTAAACGCCCTCCTCTCCTGCCAGGTTGAGCAGCTGAAGGAAGAGCTAACGCACAGCCAATCAGAGAAGGAGGAGCTAAGGCAGCGAGCCAATGAGCTTCAGCGGGAGGTGTCTGCAGTAAGAGACGCACCTCTGTGTTCTTTCTTTCTTTTTCCAGTTTCTCTCTTGACCTCCCAGGTTGACTAATGGCTCATGGCTGCTGCTTGAGTAGATTCCCAGTAGATTCCCAGTAGTGGGACTGTGTTCAGACAGCACTGAGCAACTATAGCCCTCACATGCTGTTCTCACCGAGCAGCCGGCACTAATTACTGTTTTAGTTTGAGATTAGAAGAGTATCACGGTAAAATCATACAATTCACAAGCGATTATCAGTTTATTCTCTTGTTATTTTATGTGTGTTATTGTGTTGTTACAACATGTAAGGAGGTCTTTACTTCCCATTCTGTCTATATTCAATGGTTGTTGACAATAATAGTTGTTTCTAGCAGTCTGAACTGTATAATTACAGTCTTGAAGCTGAGAATCCATCTCTGCTGTGCTCCAGTTTCCTTATCTTTAACCTGCTTCTCCTCCTTCTTGCATGATGATTCTTCCTGTTAGTGCCCTGGATTAGAATGCTGAGGTTTTTTAATATGGTTTGACGGATTTTCATGTGTGGTTTGGGTCCGGTCTTTTAATAAATTCACTCCTAAAATTCCCTCCCACTGACCTCATTCGGATGTCAAAACAGGGGTGGATCTTGGACGTCTCTCATTTCGGGACCACAAAGTGCTCACCCAGGAACATTTGAGTTTTGGAGGCTTCATTTTCTGCATTCTTGTTACTTTTTTTCATTATGCATGTAAATAACCACAAACCCTGCTTGACGGCAAATCAACTTGGGGGAAGGGTTGTCTTAAAAATGTAAAAGTTGGTGCCAGACAGCAGTGATATTTACTGGGCAGGACAAATACAAGAGCCCCCTCGCTTTATTCACATGCCAAAAATATTTAGCGGCCTGACTGAAGCTTATATGGAACACTGTGTGTACACTAGATAAATTTACCTTACAACAATGCTTAGCTTCGGTGCTAGCTAGCTGACATTAGCTCACTAACTTGAGCTATAAGTGCTCATTCTAACAGTAGTTAACGTTTGCATGGTGTCGTAGGAGGCTCAAAGACCATATGGGTACGTAGTTCCCTTCTAGGGTCTCTGGTGCAGGTGCAGTGCAGTAAATTGAAGGCGAAATCATCTGAACTATGACATCTTTCAAAAGTCAGACAATGCTTGCCCTGTGGCCCCATGCTAGGATCTCCCGTGCACAAAGGAACTTAAACTATATCGTTTCTGGATGATAAGCAATTTCCATGTTGTTTGCACTGTGTATTCTACAAGTAATACTCCCGTAAGACAAGCACAGTGAACAAGTGGTCACTGTGCTTGTCCTGGAGTGGACTGTAATACATTTTATTCTTAGTTAGCATGTAATCTGCCCCTCTCTCCTCATGTCACGTGTGTGTGCTCACAGGTGGAACAGGCAAAGCAGGACCTGGGTCGTAAGGACAGTGAGCTGCTGGCTTTCAGGACCAAACTGGAAACTCTAAACAATCAGTTTTCTGACAGTAAACAACACGTGGATGTTCTCAAGGAGTCACTCACTGCCAAGGAACAGAGAGCCGCTATACTGCAGACTGAGGTACAGTCGCTCTGCCTTCGTTGGTTGTTTTTCACTTTTATATTGCTTTTTTATGGTGTTTAATTTGACTGTTATTTTTACTATGTGTTTACTAGTGTTTTATTATTATCATTTTACTATTTTTTTATGTGCATTTCCATATATCTACGCTATTTCACTATTTTATGATGTTTTAACCTTGTTTTCATGCCATATTTAAACACGTGCATGTTTTAGTACTGTATTAGTATTTTATATGCTCTTTCATATATTTTGCACTTTTATCTGCTTTTAATTCAACTGTTCTTTTATTGGCAATTCATCTGTTTTATATGACATCACCTCTTATATACTTCTTATTTGTTTATGTATTGTGTTATTTCTTCTTAAATTTCACCCACTTTATTACAACCTTTTTCTGTCATCCACATTTTGCACTTTGGGCTCAGTGTTTGATACGCATGGTCTCATGTTCCGGATTTGTTTGTCATACAAGGAGGCTTACATGGGTTTCTGACTTTTTATTTGTTTTTTTATTTTGTAATTTATTTCTATCTGCTTGATAAGTTGCCGCAAGGAATAAAACGTTCCACTATGTTGTGGGTGCCTTCACAGGTGGATGCTCTCCGTCTGCGTCTGGAGGAAAAGGAATCTCTCCTCTCTAAAAAGAGTCAACAGATATCCGAGCTGACAGAGGAGAAGAGCACTCAGCATGGAGAGATCACCGACCTCAAAGACATGCTGGATGTCAAGGAGCGCAAAGTTAATGTGCTGCAGAAGAAGGTAGGGAGACGCACAAGAAAATATATCGAATTAAAGGTGGAATGCATTCAGAGAGCTGCAATCTTTGTGATCCTATTAAATGTTTGGAGCTCAAATAGCTTATATTCAGAGGAATATGTGGTTGATGAATGAACTCTTACATTGAAATCTTAAGATTTAGGATGCTGTTATGTCACACTGGAACCACTAGATGGGGCAATAAGACAGTGTGAACTCTGGGAGCTAAGCCAGTCATCACAGAGAGAGGTGAGCAGGCAGAAAGAAGGGCGCACAGACAGGAAGATTTACAGGTGCTTTATGCATATTGTTGGCCTCTTTTCAGTGTTTTTTTTCTTTCTGTGTGTATCTATTTCACCAGTTGGATGAATAGGCAGGAGTGATTCCTTCTCTTTGTTATCTGCTACATACATTGTCGTAGACACACACTTGGATAAGGGTAAGGAACAAAACGAGTATGCGGTGAAACTCTCCCATTACCTGCCTGTTGTGTCTCCAGCCGTAAAAGTTCACCCTCCTCCCCTTTTCCTCTCCGTCCCTCCGGCTGTCACTAGCAGGGGGGGGGGGGGAACGCAGAGTTTGAGCAGATAATTGATAGAGACAATCAAGCAGGCAGACATAAAGCAGGACAGGGAGGGGGAGGAGAGAGACAGAGTGTGTTTGAAATCAGATGCATACTAATGAATTCCTCCTGTTCAATAAATGATGACCTCTGCCGTCTTCA
>CM075204.1:17283857-17451357 GCA_037577475.1 Chaunax sp. Z400
GGTTTGAGCTAGGGTTAGGGTTAGGGTTAGGGTTTGAGCTAGGGTTAGGGTTAGGGTTAGGGTTTGAGCTAGGGTTAGGGTTAGGGTTAGGGTTTGAGCTAGGGTTAGGGTTAGGGTTAGGGTTTGAGCTAGGGTTAGGGTTAGGGTTAGGGTTTGAGCTAGGGTTAGGGTTAGGGTTAGGGTTTGAGCTAGGGTTAGGGTTAGGGTTAGGGTTTGAGCTAGGGTTAGGGTTAGGGTTAGGGTTTGAGCTAGGGTTAGGGTTAGGGTTAGGGTTAGGGTTTGAGCTAGGGTTAGGGTTAGGGTTAGGGTTTGAGCTAGGGTTAGGGTTAGGGTTAGGGTTTGAGCTAGGGTTAGGGTTAGGGTTAGGGTTTGAGCTAGGGTTAGGGTTAGGGTTAGGGTTTGAGCTAGGGTTAGGGTTAGGGTTAGGGTTTGAGCTAGGGTTAGGGTTAGGGTTTGAGCTAGGGTTAGGGTTAGGGTTAGGGTTTGAGCTAGGGTTAGGGTTAGGGTTAGGGTTTGAGCTAGGGTTAGGGTTAGGGTTAGGGTTTGAGCTAGGGTTAGGGTTAGGGTTAGGGTTTGAGCTAGGGTTAGGGTTAGGGTTAGGGTTTGAGCTAGGGTTAGGGTCAGGGTTAGGGTTTGAGCTAGGGTTTGAGCTAGGGTTAGGGTTAGGGTTAGGGTTTGAGCTAGGGTTAGGGTTAGGTTTAGGGTTTGAGCTAGGGTTAGGGTTAGGGTTAGGGTTAGGGTTTGAGCTAGGGTTAGGGTTAGGGTTTGAGCTAGGGTTAGGGTTAGGGTTAGGGTTAGGGTTTGAGCTAGGGTTAGGGTTAGGGTTAGGGTTTGAGCTAGGGTTAGGGTTAGGGTTTGACCTAGGGTTAGGGTTAGGGTTAGGGTTTGACCTAGGGTTAGGGTTAGGGTTAGGGTTTGAGCTAGGGTTAGGGTTAGGGTTAGGGTTTGAGCTAGGGTTAGGGTTAGGGTTAGGGTTTGAGCTAGGGTTAGGGTTAGGGTTAGGGTTTGAGCTAGGGTTAGGGTTAGGGTTAGGGTTTGAGCTAGGGTTAGGGTTAGGGTTAGGGTTAGGGTTTGAGCTAGGGTTAGGGTTAGGGTTAGGGTTTGAGCTAGGGTTAGGGTTAGGGTTAGGGTTTGAGCTAGGGTTAGGGTTAGGGTTAGGGTTTGAGCTAGGGTTAGGGTTAGGGTTAGGGTTTGAGCTAGGGTTAGGGCTAGGGTTAGGGTTTGAGCTAGGGTTAGGGTTAGGGTTAGGGTTTGAGCTAGGGTTAGGGTTAGGGTTTGAGCTAGGGTTAGGGTTAGGGTTAGGGTTTGAGCTAGGGTTAGGGTTAGGGTTAGGGTTTGAGCTAGGGTTAGGGTTAGGGTTAGGGTTTGAGCTAGGGTTAGGGTTAGGGTTAGGGTTTGAGCTAGGGTTAGGGTTAGGGTTAGGGTTTGAGCTAGGGTTAGGGTTAGGGTTAGGGTTTGAGCTAGGGTTAGGGTTAGGGTTAGGGTTTGAGCTAGGGTTAGGGTTAGGGTTAGGGTTTGAGCTAGGGTTAGGGTTAGGGTTAGGGTTTGAGCTAGGGTTAGGGTTAGGGTTAGGGTTTGAGCTAGGGTTAGGGTTAGGGTTAGGGTTTGAGCTAGGGTTAGGGTTAGGGTTAGGGTTTGAGCTAGGGTTAGGGTTAGGGTTTGAGCTAGGGTTAGGGTTTGAGCTAGGGTTAGGGTTAGGGTTAGGGTTTGAGCTAGGGTTAGGGTTAGGGTTTGAGCTAGGGTTAGGGTTAGGGTTAGGGTTAGGGTTTGAGCTAGGGTTAGGGTTAGGGTTAGGGTTTGAGCTAGGGTTAGGGTTAGGGTTAGGGTTTGAGCTAGGGTTAGGGTTAGGGTTTGAGCTAGGGTTAGGGTTAGGGTTAGGGTTAGGGTTTGACATAGGGTTAGGGTTAGGGTTAGGGTTTGAGCTAGGGTTAGGGTTAGGGTTAGGGTTTGAGCTAGGGTTAGGGTTAGGGTTTGAGCTAGGGTTAGGGTTACGGTTAGGGTTTGAGCTAGGGTTAGGGTTAGGGTTAGGGTTTGAGCTAGGGTTAGGGTGAGGGTTTGAGCTAGGGTTAGGGTTAGGGTTAGGGTTTGAGCTAGGGTTAGGGTTAGGGTTAGGGTTTGAGCTAGGGTTAGGGTTAGGGTTAGGGTTAGGGTTTGAGCTAGGGTTAGGGTTAGGGTTTGAGCTAGGGTTAGGGTTAGGGTTAGGGTTTGAGCTAGGGTTAGGGTTAGGGTTAGGGTTTGAGCTAGGGTTAGGGTTAGGGTTAGGGTTTGAGCTAGGGTTAGGGTTAGGGTTAGGGTTTGAGCTAGGGTTAGGGTTAGGGTTAGGGTTTGAGCTAGGGTTAGGGTTAGGGTTAGGGTTAGGGTTTGAGCTAGGGTTAGGGTTAGGGTTAGGGTTTGAGCTAGGGTTAGGGTTAGGGTTTGAGCTAGGGTTAGGGTTAGGGTTAGGGTTAGGGTTTGAGCTAGGGTTAGGGTTAGGGTTAGGGTTTGAGCTAGGGTTAGGGTTAGGGTTAGGGTTTGAGCTAGGGTTAGGGTTAGGGTTTGAGCTAGGGTTAGGGTTAGGGTTAGGGTTTGAGCTAGGGTTAGGGTTAGGGTTAGGGTTTGAGCTAGGGTTAGGGTTAGGGTTTGAGCTAGGGTTAGGGTTAGGGTTAGGGTTTGAGCTAGGGTTAGGGTTAGGGTTAGGGTTTGAGCTAGGGTTAGGGTTAGGGTTAGGGTTTGAGCTAGGGTTAGGGTTAGGGTTAGGGTTTGAGCTAGGGTTAGGGTTAGGGTTAGGGTTAGGGTTTGAGCTAGGGTTAGGGTTAGGGTTAGGGTTTGAGCTAGGGTTAGGGTTAGGGTTTGAGCTAGGGTTAGGGTTAGGGTTAGGGTTAGGGTTTGAGCTAGGGTTAGGGTTAGGGTTAGGGTTTGAGCTAGGGTTAGGGTTAGGGTTAGGGTTAGGGTTTGAGCTAGGGTTAGGGTTAGGGTTTGAGCTAGGGTTAGGGTTAGGGTTAGGGTTTGAGCTAGGGTTAGGGTTAGGGTTAGGGTTTGAGCTAGGGTTAGGGTTAGGGTTAAGGTTTGAGCTAGGGTTAGGGTTAGGGTTAGGGTTAGGGTTTGAGCTAGGGTTAGGGTTAGGGTTAGGGTTTGAGCTAGGGTTAGGGTTAGGGTTAAGGTTTGAGCTAGGGTTAGGGTTAGGGTTAGGGTTAGGGTTTGAGCTAGGGTTAGGGTTAGGGTTAGGGTTTGAGCTAGGGTTAGGGTTAGGGTTAGGGTTAGGGTTTGAGCTAGGGTTAGGGTTAGGGTTTGAGCTAGGGTTAGGTTTAGGGTTAGGGTTAGGGTTTGAGCTAGGGTTAGGGTTAGGGTTAGGGTTTGAGCTAGGGTTAGGGTTAGGGTTAGGGTTTGAGCTAGGGTTAGGGTTAGGGTTAGGGTTAGGGTTTGAGCTAGGGTTAGGGTTAGGGTTTGAGCTAGGGTTAGGGTTAGGGTTAGGGTTTGAGCTAGGGTTAGGGTTAGGGTTAGGGTTTGAGCTAGGGTTAGGGTTAGGGTTAGGGTTTGAGCTAGGGTTAGGGTTAGGGTTAGGGTTTGAGCTAGGGTTAGGGTTAGGGTTTGAGCTAGGGTTAGGGTTAGGGTTAGGGTTTGAGCTAGGGTTAGGGTTAGGGTTAGGGTTAGGGTTTGAGCTAGGGTTAGGGTTAGGGTTAGGGTTAGGGTTTGAGCTAGGGTTAGGGTTAGGGTTAGGGTTTGAGCTAGGGTTAGGGTTAGGGTTAGGGTTTGAGCTAGGGTTAGGGTTAGGGTTAGGGTTAGGGTTTGAGCTAGGGTTAGGGTTAGGGTTAGGGTTTGAGCTAGGGTTAGGGTTAGGGTTAGGGTTTGAGCTAGGGTTAGGGTTAGGGTTTGAGCTAGGGTTAGGGTTAGGGTTAGGGTTTGAGCTAGGGTTAGGGCTAGGGTTAGGGTTTGAGCTAGGGTTAGGGTTAGGGTTTGAGCTAGGGTTAGGGTTAGGGTTAGGGTTTGAGCTAGGGTTAGGGTTAGGGTTAGGGTTTGAGCTAGGGTTAGGGTTAGCGTTTGAGCTAGGGTTAGGGATTGAGCTAGGGTTAGGGTTTGAGCTAGGGTTAGGGTTAGGGTTAGGGTTTGAGCTAGGGTTAGGGTTAGGGTTAGGGTTTGAGCTAGGGTTAGGGTTAGGGTTAGGGTTTGAGCTAGGGTTAGGGTTAGGGTTAGGGTTTGAGCTAGGGTTAGGGTTAGGGTTAGGGTTTGAGCTAGGGTTAGGGTTAGGGTTAGGGTTTGAGCTAGGGTTAGGGTTAGGGTTTGAGCTAGGGTTAGGGTTAGGGTTAGGGTTAGGGTTTGAGCTAGGGTTAGGGTTAGGGTTAGGGTTTGAGCTAGGGTTAGGGTTAGAGTTAGGGTTTGAGCTAGGGTTAGGGTTAGGGTTAGGGTTTGAGCTAGGGTTAGGGTTAGGGTTAGGGTTTGAGCTAGGGTTAGGGTTAGGGTTAGGGTTTGAGCTAGGGTTAGGGTTAGGGTTAGGGTTTGAGCTAGGGTTAGGGTTAGGGTTAGGGTTTGAGCTAGGGTTAGGGTTAGGGTTAGGGTTAGGGTTTGAGCTAGGGTTAGGGTTAGGGTTTGAGCTAGGGTTAGGGTTAGGGTTAGGGTTAGGGTTAGGGTTTGAGCTAGGGTTAGGGTTAGGGTTAGGGTTTGAGCTAGGCTTAGGGTTAGGGTTAGGGTTTGAGCTAGGGTTAGGGTTAGGGTTTGAGCTAGGGTTAGCGTTAGGGTTAGGGTTAGGGTTTGAGCTAGGGTTAGGGTTAGGGTTAGGGTTTGAGCTAGGGTTAGGGTTAGGGTTTGAGCTAGGGTTAGGGTTTGAGCTAGGGTTAGGGTTAGGGTTAGGGTTTGAGCTAGGGTTAGGGTTAGGGTTAGGGTTTGAGCTAGGGTTAGGGTTAGGGTTAGGGTTTGAGCTAGGGTTAGGGTTAGGGTTAGGGTTTGAGCTAGGGTTAGGGTTAGGGTTAGGGTTTGAGCTAGGGTTAGGGTTAGGGTTAGGGTTTGAGCTAGGGTTAGGGTTAGGGTTTGAGCTAGGGTTAGGGTTAGGGTTAGGGTTAGGGTTTGAGCTAGGGTTAGGGTTAGGGTTAGGGTTAGGGTTTGAGCTAGGGTTAGGGTTAGGGTTAGGGTTTGAGCTAGGGTTAGGGTTAGAGTTAGGGTTTGAGCTAGGGTTAGGGTTAGGGTTAGGGTTTGAGCTAGGGTTAGGGTTAGGGTTAGGGTTTGAGCTAGGGTTAGGGTTAGGGTTAGGGTTTGAGCTAGGGTTAGGGTTAGGGTTAGGGTTTGAGCTAGGGTTAGGGTTAGGGTTAGGGTTTGAGCTAGGGTTAGGGTTAGGGTTAGGGTTAGGGTTTGAGCTAGGGTTAGGGTTAGGGTTTGAGCTAGGGTTAGGGTTAGGGTTAGGGTTAGGGTTAGGGTTTGAGCTAGGGTTAGGGTTAGGGTTAGGGTTTGAGCTAGGCTTAGGGTTAGGGTTAGGGTTTGAGCTAGGGTTAGGGTTAGGGTTTGAGCTAGGGTTAGCGTTAGGGTTAGGGTTAGGGTTTGAGCTAGGGTTAGGGTTAGGGTTAGGGTTTGAGCTAGGGTTAGGGTTAGGGTTTGAGCTAGGGTTAGGGTTAGGGTTAGGGTTTGAGCTAGGGTTAGGGTTAGGGTTAGGGTTTGAGCTAGGGTTAGGGTTAGGGTTAGGGTTTGAGCTAGGGTTAGGGCTAGGGTTAGGGTTTGAGCTAGGGTTAGGGTTAGGATTAGGGTTTGAGCTAGGGTTAGGGTTAGGGTTTGAGCTAGGGTTAGGGTTAGGGTTAGGGTTTGAGCTAGGGTTAGGGTTAGGGTTAGGGTTTGAGCTAGGGTTAGGGTTAGGGTTAGGGTTTGAGCTAGGGTTAGGGTTAGGGTTAGGGTTTGAGCTAGGGTTAGGGTTAGGGTTAGGGTTAGGGTTTGAGCTAGGGTTAGGGTTAGGGTTAGGGTTTGAGCTAGGGTTAGGGTTAGGGTTAGGGTTTGAGCTAGGGTTAGGGTTAGGGTTAGGGTTTGAGCTAGGGTTAGGGTTAGGGTTAGGGTTTGAGCTAGGGTTAGGGTTAGGGTTAGGGTTAGGGTTTGAGCTAGGGTTAGGGTTAGGGTTAGGGTTTGAGCTAGGGTTAGGGTTAGGGTTAGGGTTTGAGCTAGGGTTAGGGTTAGGGTTAGGGTTAGGGTTTGAGCTAGGGTTAGGGTTAGGGTTAGGGTTAGGGTTAGGGGTTAGGGTTAGGGTTAGGGTTAGGGGGGGTTAGGGTTAGGGTTAGGGTTTGAGCTAGGGTTAGGGTTAGGGTTAGGGTTTGAGCTAGGGTTAGGGTTAGGGTTAGGGTTTGAGCTAGGGTTAGGGTTAGAGTTTGAGCTAGGGTTAGGGTTTGAGCTAGGGTTAGGGTTAGGGTTAGGGTTTGAGCTAGGGTTAGGGTTAGGGTTAGGGTTTGAGCTAGGGTTAGGGTTAGGGTTAGGGTTTGAGCTAGGGTTAGGGTTAGGGTTAGGGTTTGAGCTAGGGTTAGGGTTAGGGTTAGGGTTTGAGCTAGGGTTAGGGTTAGGGTTAGGGTTTGAGCTAGGGTTAGGGTTAGGGTTTGAGCTAGGGTTAGGGTTAGGGTTAGGGTTTGAGCTAGGGTTAGGGTTAGGGTTAGGGTTTGAGCTAGGGTTAGGGTTAGGGTTAGGGTTTGAGCTAGGGTTAGGGTTAGGGTTAGGGTTTGAGCTAGGGTTAGGGTTAGGGTTTGAGCTAGGGTTAGGGTTAGGGTTTGAGCTAGGGTTAGGGTTAGTGTTAGGGTTAGGGTTTGACCTAGGGTTAGGGTTAGGGTTTGAGCTAGGGTTAGGGTTAGGGTTAGGGTTTGAGCTAGGGTTAGGGTTAGGGTTTGAGCTAGGGTTAGGGTTAGGGTTTGAGCTAGGGTTAGGGTTAGGGTTAGGGTTTGAGCTAGGGTTAGGGTTAGGGTTAGGGTTTGAGCTAGGGTTAGGGTTAGGGTTAGGGTTTGAGCTAGGGTTAGGGTTAGGGTTAGGGTTTGAGCTAGGGTTAGGGTTAGGGTTAGGGTTTGAGCTAGGGTTAGGGTTAGGGTTAGGGTTTGAGCTAGGGTTAGGGTTAGGGTTAGGGTTTGAGCTAGGGTTAGGGTTAGGGTTAGGGTATGAGCTAGGGTTAGGGTTAGGGTTAGGGTTAGGGTTTGAGCTAGGGTTAGGGTTAGGGTTTGAGCTAGGGTTAGGGTTAGGGTTAGGGTTTGAGCTAGGGTTAGGGTTAGGGTTTGAGCTAGGGTTAGGGTTAGGGTTAGGGTTTGAGCTAGGGTTAGGGTTAGGGTTAGGGTTTGAGCTAGGGTTAGGGTTAGGGTTAGGGTTTGAGCTAGGGTTAGGGTTAGGGTTTGAGCTAGGGTTAGGGTTAGGGTTAGGGTTAGGGTTTGACCTAGGGTTAGGGTTAGGGTTAGGGTTTGAGCTAGGGTTAGGGTTAGGGTTAGGGTTTGAGCTAGGGTTAGGGTTAGGGTTAGGGTTTGAGCTAGGGTTAGGGTTAGGGTTAGGGTTAGGGTTTGAGCTAGGGTTAGGGTTAGGGTTAGGGTTTGAGCTAGGGTTAGGGTTAGGGTTAGGGTTTGAGCTAGGGTTAGGGTTAGGGTTAGGGTTAGGGTTTGAGCTAGGGTTAGGGTTAGGGTTAGGGTTAGGGTTTGAGCTAGGGTTAGGGTTAGGGTTAGGGTTTGAGCTAGGGTTAGGGTTAGGGTTAGGGTTTGAGCTAGGGTTAGGGTTAGGGTTAGGGTTTGAGCTAGGGTTAGGGTTAGGGTTAGGGTTTGAGCTAGGGTTAGGGTTAGGGTTAGGGTTAGGGTTTGAGCTAGGGTTAGGGTTAGGGTTAGGGTTTGAGCTAGGGTTAGGGTTAGGGTTAGGGTTTGAGCTAGGGTTAGGGTTAGGGTTAGGGTTAGGGTTTGAGCTAGGGTTAGGGTTAGGGTTAGGGTTTGAGCTAGGGTTAGGGTTAGGGTTAGGGTTTGAGCTAGGGTTAGGGTTAGGGTTTGAGCTAGGGTTAGGGTTAGGGTTTGAGCTAGGGTTAGGGTTAGGGTTAGGGTTAGGGTTTGACCTAGGGTTAGGGTTAGGGTTAGGGTTTGAGCTAGGGTTAGGGTTAGGGTTAGGGTTTGAGCTAGGGTTAGGGTTTGAGCTAGGGTTAGGGTTAGGGTTAGGGTTTGAGCTAGGGTTAGGGTTAGGGTTAGGGTTTGAGCTAGGGTTAGGGTTAGGGTTAGGGTTTGAGCTAGGGTTAGGGTTAGGGTTAGGGTTTGAGCTAGGGTTAGGGTTAGGGTTAGGGTTTGAGCTAGGGTTAGGGTTAGGGTTAGGGTTTGAGCTAGGGTTAGGGTTAGGGTTAGGGTTTGAGCTAGGGTTAGGGTTAGGGTTAGGGTTTGAGCTAGGGTTAGGGTTAGGGTTAGGGTTTGAGCTAGGGTTAGGGTTAGGGTTAGGGTTTGAGCTAGGGTTAGGGTTAGGGTTAGGGTTTGAGCTAGGGTTAGGGTTAGGGTTTGAGCTAGGGTTAGGGTTTGAGCTAGGGTTAGGGTTAGGGTTAGGGTTTGAGCTAGGGTTAGGGTTAGGGTTTGAGCTAGGGTTAGGGTTAGGGTTTGACCTAGGGTTAGGGTTAGGGTTTGAGCTAGGGTTAGGGTTAGGGTTAGGGTTTGAGCTAGGGTTAGGGTTAGGGTTAGGGTTTGAGCTAGGGTTAGGGTTAGGGTTTGAGCTAGGGTTAGGGTTAGGGTTTGAGCTAGGGTTAGGGTTAGGGTTAGGGTTTGAGCTAGGGTTAGGGTTAGGGTTAGGGTTTGAGCTAGGGTTAGGGTTAGGGTTAGGGTTTGAGCTAGGGTTAGGGTTAGGGTTTGAGCTAGGGTTAGGGTTAGGGTTAGGGTTTGACCTAGAGTTAGGGTTAGGGTTAGGGTTTGAGCTAGGGTTAGGGTTAGGGTTAGGGTTTGGGTTAGGGTTAGGGTTAGGGTTTGAGCTAGGGTTAGGGTTAGGGTTAGGGTTTGAGCTAGGGTTAGGGTTAGGGTTAGGGTTTGAGCTAGGGTTAGGGTTAGGGTTTGAGCTAGGGTTAGGGTTAGGGTTAGGGTTTGACCTAGAGTTAGGGTTAGGGTTAGGGTTTGAGCTAGGGTTAGGGTTAGGGTTAGGGTTTGAGCTAGGGTTAGGGTTAGGGTTAGGGTTTGAGCTAGGGTTAGGGTTAGGGTTAGGGTTTGAGCTAGGGTTAGGGTTAGGGTTAGGGTTTGAGCTAGGGTTAGGGTTAGGGTTAGGGTTTGAGCTAGGGTTAGGGTTAGGGTTAGGGTTTGAGCTAGGGTTAGGGTTAGGGTTAGGGTTTGAGCTAGGGTTAGGGTTAGGGTTAGGGTTTGAGCTAGGGTTAGGGTTAGGGTTAGGGTTTGAGCTAGGGTTAGGGTTAGGGTTAGGGTTAGGGTTTGAGCTAGGGTTAGGGTTAGGGTTAGGGTTAGGGTTTGAGCTAGGGTTAGGGTTAGGGTTTGTGCTAGGGTTAGGGTTAGGGTTTGAGCTAGGGTTAGGGTTAGGGTTTGAGTTTGGGTTAGGGTTAGGGTTTGAGCTAGGGTTAGGGTTAGGGTTAGGGTTTGAGCTAGGGTTAGGGTTAGGGTTAGGGTTTGAGCTAGGGTTAGGGTTAGGGTTAGGGTTTGAGCTAGGGTTAGGGTTAGGGTTAGGGTTAGGGTTTGAGCTAGGGTTAGGGTTAGGGTTAGGGTTAGGGTTTGAGCTAGGGTTAGGGTTAGGGTTTGTGCTAGGGTTAGGGTTAGGGTTTGAGCTAGGGTTAGGGTTAGGGTTTGAGTTTGGGTTAGGGTTAGGGTTTGAGCTAGGGTTAGGGTTAGGGTTACGGTTTGAGCTAGGGTTAGGGTTTGAGCTAGGGTTAGGGTTAGGGTTAGGGTTTGTGCTAGGGTTAGGGTTAGGGTTTCAGCTAGGGTTAGGGTTAGGGTTTGAGCTAGGGTTAGGGTTTGAGCTAGGGTTAGGGTTAGGGTTAGGGTTTGAGCTAGGGTTAGGGTTTAAGCTAGGGTTAGGTTTAGGGTTTGGGCTAGAGTTAGGGTTTGAGCTAGGGTTAGGGTTTGAGCTAGGGTTAGGGTTTGAGCTAGGGTTAGGGTTAGGGTTTGGGCTAGGGTTAGGGTTTAAGCTAGGGTTAGGGTTAGGGTTGAGCTAGGGTTAGGGTTAGGGTTAGGGTTTAGCTAGGGTTAGGGTTAGGGTTGAGCTAGGGTTAGTGTTAGGGTTGATCTAGGGTTAGGGTTCAGGTTGAGCCCAACCCTATTTCTAATTCTGTTTTCCTACAATAAGGCAATTCTTTCCAAATTTGATGTGTCTTAAAAACTTTATTTTCAATAGTGTATTCATGCAACTCATATCATTTGTTAGAGGACATATAGCACTACAAGTACATTTATTATGAAGTACTTGTACCTTGTACTTTTGGAGTAATCCTACCTTGAAATACCATGCAATGATCAAAATATTGCTTTTTCACATTCAATAATGCAATTCTTTACAGCTTTGATGTGCAATAGAATCTTTATTTTCAATAGTGTATTAATGATACTTACATTTCCTGTTAGAGGACATGTACCACTACAGGTACAACTACTATGAAGTACTTGTACCTTGTACTGTTCGAGTAATCCTACCTTGAACTACCATGCAGCGATCAACATATTGCTTTTTTTCCCTACAACAATGCAATTCTTGTCAAATTTGATGTGTCATAAAACATTAATTTTCAATATTGCTTTCAACACACTTATATATTCGGTTAGAGGACATAGAGACCTACAATTAATCTTATTTTGAAGTACTTTTACTTTTTACTCCTCGAGTAATCCTACCTTGACATACCATGTAATGATCAAAACAATGCTTTTTTCCTCCAATAATCCATTTCTTTCCAAATTTGATGTGTAATAAAAAGTTAATTTTCAATAGTGCATTAATAATAGGCTACTTATATTTTCCGTTTGGGGACATAGAAACCTACAATTACCTTTATTATTACACAGTCACATTCACATTCACTTTTATATCTTTACACTTACTGCAATATGAGGCCAAGCTGCTTGTGTGCCATTAAAAATGGATAACCACTTGACTTACTGTGCTTTTGTGTGTGTGTGTGTGTCTGTGTGTGTGTGAATATGCTACTGTTAAGTGTTCTTTTGTTGGCATGCCACTGAGGAAATAACGCAATAAGAAAGTCCCTCATTCCCTGATCCATTTTAAGTGAGTCACTGGCAGGTATGAACAGAGGATTAGACTAATGTGTGGGTGTGACTGAATGTGTGTGTCTGTGCGTGGGCATAATGATGCTTTGAAATGTGTGTGTTTAGCATTGGTGGGTTAGTGAGTGGGTGATAAAGGTGTTTATGTGTGTGTGTTGTTTGAATTAGATTAATATGTTGCAATGGTGATTTAAAGGTAGAACTGGAAGGAAACCTGAATAAAGAAAATTAAAATGTAGGTGGGCTTTAATGCTGCCATGCAATAATTACCCTCCATATACTGTATATATCACTTAGATGACTACGGATGTCAAGGCTATGGTGGCCGAGTGCTGTTAGATGTCCATGAACATTATGAGAAGAGAAGCCAAGGACCAAAATAAGCTTTTTACATGAACCAATGAGATGGTGAACTGCTTTTTTAATCATTATGGTGCATGATAAAAGTAATCTGATTAACAGAAAGCTTCTAAAATCGATTCAAAGTTGGCATTATGGGTTGTTTAAGGGTGTTAGACTCTTTCATTTTGTAATCTGTCCACGGATTGTAAAATATTTACACATTTTAGTTTATTTAGTTTATTTCATCCATTCCTTATATCAGCAAAACTATCTTAAAAGCAAACTAGCAGGGAGAGAAAGCAAGTAAAGAGGAATAAAATGAGTATGACACAAGTAGAGAGACAAACGGTAAAAAGAAGAAGCAGGTAAAATCACAGTCGAGGCCAAACAATTTCTGCAGGCAGCAGCGGGGTCATGCATCTCTCAGCTAAATTTAAATCAAAGGGAGATGGATTCGAGCAGAAATCAGTGTCCAAATCAGGAAAAACAACCGCAGCGCACACACTGCACCAAAAGGATGTGGGTGGGGGGTAACGAGAGGCTGCAACTGACAAAAAAAAAAGAAAGAAAGGGAGAGAAAAAAGGAGAAGGATGGAAAGAAAAAAAGATTTTTCCTCTTTCTGTCATAACAATTTTGTAACATCTACATCCATGAAATCTGTGCTTCGAGCAAAAATAACGATTTATTATAATCTGCGAGGAAGATGAATTAAGAGGAGGATGAGACAACCACTCGTGACCTTAAAAAAATAATTGCTTATGGGAACAGCTGACTCACAACACTGCTGAAGAAAGTATACTAACAAACACAATGTATTAGTTTTGTTTATTGATTTTGTTGAAATATTACGATCGAGGTTATGCATCTTTCCATCCTCTCATCTTACAAATACAGCTATGTTAAGTGGTCAAAAATATATAATCAAATTGTCTCATTATCCTGAGAAAAGAAAAGGCCTGTTTTTCATGATAATGAAATAATTTATCATAAGAAAACATCTTTCGTTTTTACAAGATGACAAGATAATTATGCCATTTCCTGTATTATTTTCTTTTCATCTGTTTTGTCCCATTGGTGCCCCTGTCCCTGTTTTAGTCTGTGTCCATGTATTCATTGCCAATGTTAGTTTATTGTTGCGTCTTTCTTGTTTTTTCCCTTTTAAGTTTTCCCTCTTGATTTTTCCCTCCACTGTGAGTGTCTGATTATTTCCACCTGGCCCTCACTGTTTACTCCTCCCTGTACCACCTGTTTGTCATTGGCTCATCACTCATCATTTCATTGTCAGTCTGTTGTTGATGTCTTATCATTTGTGTCCTTTGTGCTTCATGAAAGTTTCCCTATATGTTACTCTGCCTGTGTTTTGACTTTCCCCTGGTCTCATATTTTGGTCAAGTAACTTTTGATTTGGGTTTTCTGTTATTGATTCTGTTCAGTTTAGTGATGAACTTTGATTATGCTATTTTAGTCATGGACACAATTTTGCCTGTAAACTGAACTTTTTATTAAATACCCGAACCGCACCTGCCTTGTCTTTGACTCGTAGAGGAGGACCAGGAGGACCTTCGTTTTTGACAGCCAAATGTGTATTTTACAACAACTGAAGCCACAGAAAATTCTTTAATGGACTTATATGTATTGTCACCATCAATTATATTGAAAACTTAATGAAAATTGGCCGAATTGTTCTTGTTTGTCCCATGAATGTTACATTTTGGGGCCTCAGCTCAGCATAGAGCATCTCCATACTAGTGGAATATCTAAATCTTTAACCAAAGGCAAATCGGCTTTGCAGATGTTTTATGAGGAATAAAATGCATTTAACACATTTTTCAGGCTTCAAGGTTTTTTTTGTTAGTGATTAACTTGCAAACATAAAAAACACAGAGTACTTTCCTCCCTCTGGAATGCATATTGAATACACTCCCTCCTCTTCATCACCCACTTTTTGATGTATTATAGACATAGGTAAATACGTCCTGGGTATAGGTCGGCAATGCTTAAATAGTGCACATTCATCTAATGTGAACATAATCCCTGAGATGGAACAATGGTGCTGAAACTTGCATAGCCGGGAGCCAAATGTGATTTTCTGTCCCCACAGGTAGATTCTGGCCCAGATCAGCATGTCGTCAGCATGTTCCCTGTCACATTAAGGCAAGTGTTGAAATTTAAAGAAATAAAATGCAAGGCCACTTCACAACTAGAAATCTTTGCCTCTGCTCGTAATAACATTTGGATTTAGATGGATTTAGTAAAGGAATATTGTTAGAGATCAAGGATTCACCGCATTAGCTCACATCATGAAACCAGTAAGTACTGTCTTTATATTTTATGCATGCAGTGTGTTCTACATTCATGCTGCATTCCGCAGAATCAGCCTACCCTTTCGTGACACACCTTAGGAATATTCAGCCATCGAGTTCATCCTGTGACCTCGAGCATGTGAAATGCCAAGCAGTGACATCAGAGGTAGGTACGCGAGTGGGCTGTCAGCCACCAAGGCAGGAAGGCAGACGCACTTTGTTCAAGGCACTGACATTTTGGGGGAAGAGAATGTGAAATATTGGCTGACATTTGTGCTGGGTGTGTGTGTCCTTGTACTTTTTTTGTGCATGTGAATACAGTTGTGTGAGACACAAGTCTGGGAGTAATGATGAGGAAAGAGCCAGGAGGGAGAAGATACTGCAGACTAGATTTGGGGCATAAACATTCTGCTGTCTGAAAGATGCTACTTTACACACTTCTGTTGGACAATTTAAGGGTTCTCTTGCCATTGCCATGGTTCTCTGACTGTCTGAAAACCCAGGCGATATTAGTGGGACTTACAGTGTATCTTCACAGTAATACAGCATAAATCAATAAAGAGAATTCATGTATTTGGTTGAAACAGTGGCTTGTAAACCCTTAAAATGATTTGGTTAAAACTGGATAGTTTTAATAGTTTATTAGACCCATCGCCTGATTATACCACTGATTTTAACCAAGGCTTTTGTTCACTCTCGTGAATAAAACTAGAAATCCAGTCCCTGGGCACCACTTGCAATATTGACGGCCATTCAGCCAGACCAATAACAAATCTCTTCCATTAGCATTATCAATGCAACGCTCCTTCTGAAATGACGCCAGCGGATGATACAAAGTTATCATGTCTGGAAATTGTGACGATGCCAGCCGATATCGCATATTGATATCGCACAGGATGAACACCCTCAGACTGTGACAAATGTACAAAAACACCCTAACAAGGCAGAAGAGGATCATAATGACCTTAAAAACAGAACAGAACATCACGATCACAATCACCTTTTATAAAAATTACACGCAGACAAAGGAGGAAAAATGAATGGCACTGTCACAGGAACACCTTAAAATAGCGAGTTTTATGATGCATTTGTAAGTTTTATTGGATTAAAGAGCACTTTTCAAAATTGAGGTTGAGTATTACTTCATGCCCTATGATGCATGACACTGCACATAGCACATTACAATACAGTATAGTGCTGCAGGGGGCAACGCAAGGAATCCTGGGATGTGTCTACAAACAATGGGCAGTTTTTTTTCTCCCAACACCTGCAATCTCAAAAGCCTTGCGGTAATGTTTTTGTATAATCTGACACAATGAATTATTATATAAAAAGACAGAAGTGGAGTATGTGAGACACAACACCCATGTATAACAATAGTAGTGATACAACTGTTAATATGAGAGACCAATAAAATACAAATACAGCCCTGTAGGCCGTGATGGAACCAAAACAGGGACAGTCGAGTAGGGCAGCCAATGACAATCCGATGTAACCAATCTTGACAGTCAAAGAAAAGGTTGGTGTTGGAGGATTTCCTCCTTCATACCTTTTGGCATGTTAAAGACTATCTTTGTGAGATGTTACAGGAAAAACAAGAGAGTAGGAGGGGAAAACTGGTAGGATGATGTGTCGAAAGAGGAGTGAAATCTTATGTGGAGGAGAAATAAAAGCGAGAAGGAGAGGTGATGCCAAGGTATCCTGCTGTTTTCTCTCTGACTAGAGGATACAGAATCTGTGTAATTCTTTTTTTATCACACACACAGGCTCTGAATATTGGTTCCTGGAAGCTGTGGTAACCTGAATTATTAACTGTGAATATACACAATGGAGAAATATGAGTTTTTCATCCTGTAACCGAAATGAAGGTTAAGTCAGGATAGAGCGAAAACAGAGTGAATGCACACACACACAGCTGTATAAACACGTTGTATTTTTTTGGAGTATATCAGTTTTGTGTTTGTGCAGGTAAACGTCCAGATTCCTGAAAAGTTAGAAATCCCAATATGTTAGCTGATGTGATGCCATCCATCCATCTTCTTCTGCTTATCCAGATCTGGGTTGCGGGGGTGAAGTTGTGGGCCATAAAACCAAAGCATTGAAATTTGATGTACCGATCCACGACAAAACATTTCAGTTACTCCCTCCATCAGCTGCCATCTCCCCAGGAGGACTCTGTCTGCCACAGCTTGTAGTGGAGTGGAACAATCATGCAGTCACACCTCAGCAGCAGAAGGGCCCCCATCTTTTCCAAACCCGTTCCTCTTTCCATTCTGAGGCGTCCATTTGACTCAGCGGGTTATAGCGCAGAATGCATTTTCACAAAGTTGAAGATGTGAATCCGAGCTTGTCGTATCGATTTCCACTCTCTTGCACTGAAAGAACTGTTATATTAAAATGCCTTTTTTCTTTTTTTGAGGAAACCAAACAGGTGATTCATTTTGGCTCAAAGCTGCGAAACCTGAATGCCGTAAACGCATCACAAAGCTGTCAGAGTTTGAATTTGGACTGAAGATGCTCCGTTAATTAATCCAAGCTTTACCTGCAGTATTAGTGAGTCTTGGCATGTTACTGTCATTTGATTCTGTCAATGTTAAATAGTTTTTTTACTCTTATTCTTTGACTGTCTGCCTGTCTGATCAGCTGTCAGTCTGCCTGTTTGTTCCCTTTTCTGCCTTTGTCTCTGTTGCTCTAAAATGTCTTATCCTCAACTCCTTTATACCTCTACCTGCAGATTTCCCCATCCCTCTCTCTCTGTCTCTTTTTCTATCTCTCCAGCAGCACTATCTGCCCAAACAAGTCAGCCTCCCCCTTATTCTTCATTTGTCTCGCTGTTGTCGTCTTGAATTTTGTTTCTATTCCATCACCCTTCTCCCCTCATCTCTTTTCCTCCCTGCTCCCTCTCTTCACATATGTCTCTATGTTAGTGTGTGTGTGTGTGTGTGTGTGTGTGAGGGAGAGGAGCGACGATACGTCCAGCCTTTCAGCCAGTCTGAAGCCAATCAATGGGAGCTTATCAGGATGTGCTGTGCTGTGCTCTGCGGCTGTCTGCAGCTGAATCCAGAGGCAGATAGGACTGAGCCGGGTCTGTCTGGGCTGGACTCAACAGGGGGTGGAGGAAGGAAGGCTTAACAAGTGTGTGTGTGTGTGTGTGTGTGTGTGTGTGTGTGTGTGTATTCAAGTGCATGTGTTTTGCTGGATGTCACAAAGCACTATAGAAGGATGTGTGTGTTTTTCTTTGTGTCAACCACTTGGATTATATGTGTAGAGCTTTTAATTATCGACAGTATACCTGTGTGTGTCTGAGATAGGTGGTGTGTTTGTGCGATAGGTCTGCCAGATTCATTATTGATCATTCTACTGGTTGTTTTCTCTAGATAATAAGCTAAATGTTTACTGAGTAACATCAGAAAATAGTGAAAAATGTTCATCACCATTTCCTAGAGCCTGAGGCGAGGTGTGACTAACAGTCCAAAACCTAAATATATAAATTTTATATATAACAAAAAAAGCAACAAAATTGTTACATGTAAGCAGCTAAAACCATTAAATAAAAAATGACTTAAACTGGCAATAAGTATTTGTTTTCTGCTTTAAAGTATTTTTTAAGTGGTGTCAATCAATTAAAAATTTTAATAGAGTTAATCACAAACAGACTGTGATTAATCATGATTGATCGCAAGTTTAAAAAACATCTTCTCGTTCGAAACAGATTCCCCATAAACTTCACTTTCATCATAGAGTTTTTCAAGCAGTTTTTTGCCACTGGGCAGGAAATATCCTGGGCAAATGAAGGCTGAATGGTGATCCAGTCAGGACAGCTACCTGACCCCATTTCTATCTGCTTTCATGTCTCCATTATTGACGACACGAATGAATAAACCCATACTTTTGTCCTGTATTGATAAAGGAAAATGGAATTTGGTTGCCACAATAACACAACTTGGGGAAAACTATGGGCAGAAAGTTGTCTATTCAGCCCTATAGGCTAAGAACTACACTTTATTTACACCTCAAAATACTAAATTCCAAAACAATGGATCCTTTATTTTAGACAAATAGACAAAATGATTCGCTAATTAAGCTAATTCTAGCTCCATAACTTGGACGAGAATAACCTTTATCAGACTTTTTGATGTTTTCAGCTTCCTCTCAAAAAGAAAACCCTGCAAAGGTTGTTTCAAACATGAAGTTGAGTGCTAAAAACATGACATCATGCTCAAAGAATAAATATTAGAGTCAGCTGATCCATGTAGAAGACATGGAGATAACAGTAATTGCACTGATATTGTACTGCTCTGCAGAGCTAGTTCCTGTTTTTGGTTTACACAAGGCTAAAAAAAGACGCCACCCTCCAAACTCTTTATATTCCTCACTGCAGCCTGGTTGCTAAGCTTTGACTGTGATAAAAGCTTTTCGAGGAAGGGGTTTGGTGGGTGAGTAGCCAGTTTGGTGTGTGCATGCATAAAATAGGATGCAGTGATTATTGTGTAATTAGAAGAGAGTGAATGTGTGTGTAACTAGATTTTGAGCCCACTCGCTAATTGTGCATCCAAACCATGAGGAGTGCATTAGGTTAGGTTTGGGTCCTTTCAAACAAACACACAATCATTTTCAGCCCCTGCATTATCACCACCCTCCTCCTGCAAAACTAAAGCGGATACTTCTGTGGCTATGGTAACCACCGAGGCAACAAGTTACCTTAGCGACTTCATTGTTTTGTTTGTCTCGCCAAATTGCCACAGCTTCCTGCTGTTAATTTCCAGAGCACACTGAGGCAGAATGCCAGAGAAAATCATAAACTCTAGCAATAAGGGGACTGTTTCTTGCTTGCATTTTTGATTTACCACCTTAATGCATTTTATTAAAATGCAATGTAACCACTCCAGGAAAATTCACCACTTGATGAAAATCTGATTTTGAGAGGACTGGTGGCTCCCTCGACATGCTGACAACCAGAGGAGACTAATTGGCATTTCAATTAGGGCTCTGCTGAACCAAACCGCTCGCCCTCTGTCTCTAATTAAAACCTCTAACTGGGTAATTATTGGAAGAGATGGATAGATGGAGGGTTGGAAGGGGAAAATGACTTGGGAGGCAGGGAATGAGGGGAGGTGGATGGATGGATGGATGGAGGTAGTGGCAGTAAGGGAGGAAGTGATAGGCAGATGAAGGGGAAAGATATGAATGTGGATAAATTGAAAAGTGGAAGGGAGGCAACAAAGGAACCATTATGGGAGAACAAGGAATGGAAGGAAGGATTGAGGGGGGAGGTAGAGAGAAAAGGCGTGATAGAGGGAGGGCTGCAATTTGCTTGGATCTCATAGGAGGGACTATGGGGGTAGAAGAGGACAAAAAGGAGAAAGATCACTAGACTCTAATGATCCATTTGCAGGCCTCACACTCTCTCTCTCTGTGTGTGTGTGTGTAGGGAGGCAGGTGGGGTTGCCATGGCAATAAGTGCAGCTCCTCAGAGTGGGTCCATCAAGTAGCCAACAGCAGGTGTCCGTCTGTGGCCATCCCACACACACCATCCATCAATCAATCTGTAATCTGTCTACATCCTGTAAGACAAGAGTCATCAACCGCACTTGTCCAGGGGCCACATTATGTCAGACAGACAGTGTGGGGGCTGGACTTAAAAAAAAAAGAAGAAGTTATTTCAGCCTAATTAGAATATTATTGTTCTATTTATAGAACAAATAATAGTTTCACATTCTTAAAAATTAATTTTGAGTCGTTATCTAAAGAAATAAGAAGAATAAAAAAAAAATACAAGAAGCAAACAAAGATACTAGTCTGACACCTCCTGCGTCAAATGGACAAGCTGAGGGATTTTCAGACAACTCTGAAGTTACCACAATGAGCTGCTGTCATGAATGACCAATCCTGGAAGCCGGACAGTTTGATGTTTGGCACAAGAAGTAGAGCGGATGGAGTTGGAGAGTAATTGGATTCTGTAGAACGGGTGAACTATGATTCACTGACTTCTTGGTTCATTCCAAGGGCTCAGCAGCTAATTGAGGATCGCTCTCAGGACAGACTGGGCCACTGCCCTGGTGAGAAACGTGAGATGTGCACCTTTGCTGAATTCATAAGTATTTTTTTCTCTCTCTCTCTGTCTGTGCTAACCAGGACCAACTGCAGCAGAAGAAGTAAAGAGTCAGCTATCTGGTTTATTCTCTTAACTTTAACCACATCCTAACTATATAGTTTGTCAATGCTAGTCTCTTTACCTAGTTTTAGAATATCTCCTGTATTGTTTTGCAGTGAGTTGTAGTGTTTATTAAAAGATGAGTTCTTTTGATTGATAGATATCATATTGTCTATGCATGTATGTCTTATATATGCATATATGTAATACAGATATATGTGTGTATCTTATATATATCTTATATATGTATATATTGTATATGATGTCTACATTATACAGTAAAATACTAAAGTATTGATATATCCTGTATAGTGGACCAACTGAGAGATAGAGGTTTAAAAAAATCTTTTTATTTATTTTCCTTTTTTTCTCTTTTTTTTATTTGTTTCTTTCTTTTTGTCTTTTTTCATGTTTAAAAATATAAGTCTTTTATGATATGCAAAGTTCAAACAATGATGCAATGTCCCAATAAAAAAATTGAAAAAAAAGAAAAAAGGAATTCTTTCTGTCTTGCAGAAACACCTACCATTCAAAACAGGAGTCACCTCATTTTTATTTAATCTCTCCATGTTAAGATATCTAATTCTCGAAACACACCTAGAACAGCGATGAACACTTGCTGCTGGAGAGAATTGTGAACACGGCCTATATCTGACAGAGTGTATTAACAGCTGCCATACACGCTGCACCAGCAATTACAAATGCTACCAATCTTACAAGCCCTTATAGACTCACACACTGTCGCACTTTACTTTCACTGCAGTCCTAAAATTCCTCATGCATGACTGATTGCATTCATTTAGACATGCACCGAAGATGGAATCAACTTGTTCTGAAGCTCTGCAGAATATGCCACAATGTAATGGATTTGCTCCAGTAAACAACAACACCTATTGTTTCTGGGCTCCATATAGAAATACATAGGCCCCAAAAAAAGAAGCAGGTATCGGACACTAATTGTAGGGTACAAAAAAAGTATTAAAAATTTGTTGGAACACTTTTTAAAGGAATCTTTTAAGGGACACCCAACATTTGTCGTCAAAACACTAGAAAATTACATTTTCTATGATAACACTGCATTGATTCAGAATGCTGTGTGCATGGCATATCTTACAGGATGGTGAAGCATCTTCATGTGAGGACAATAAGTTGATTTATCAGTTCGATACACAGCATGACTGCACAGACCATGAATAATTTCAAGCCTCCCACATATAGCTCCTACATGACAGAGCTGGGATGCCTCAAACAATAAATGAAGTAGTTTCTCACAGTGTGATGTTTTAGATTTTATAGGCTCAAAGGCTAAAATGACTGTGGCGAGTAAAGTAATTACCTTTCAGCGATGAGTTTGTGTAGTCTGACAGTGTAATTGTAACTCCATGGGACTCTTGGGGATTGTGTGCGTGCGCATGTCTGCTTCCTGTGCATGTGTGTGACAACTTTGTCCTTTGTAATCCCGCTGTGCTTTTATATTCATGTGTGTCTTCTTTGTTGCACATGCCTGTGAGTTTGCCTCCTTGCCAGCAATGCAGCTATGGCACACAGAGGATGCTGCAGAAAGTAATCAGCGTGTCAGAAAACGGCTGGAGCAAACATGAGCACTGATCTCCAGACATTGAACAACGGTCTTAGTCAGCAATGGCAAAGGTGTCAGTATTTAATTTTATCTCCAAGAGTTTTTTATTTTACAGAGGAAAGTGTTGCTGCAATATGGATAATGTCAATGTCTCATATACTGAACTTCGATGTTGTGCATGAACGTTCACCTTCATGAACGGCGCTCATATTTCTGGCGAATGGTGAATTGAACGCATCGCTTTTCAACTTTTTTTTTGCACAAAAGGCTGACAGGTGGTGTGTGTAGGCATGTCAGCATTGAGCATGAGACATGGAAGCTGAGGAGCCAAATGTGCATCGGAGAGATTGGGTGTCTTTTGGGGTTTGGGGTGAAGGTGCTTTGCGTCACTGCACATGCACATGCATGAACATACATCCAAACACACATGGGAAGGATGTGGAGATCCCTCACTGAGCGCTTCTCAAGCTCAGCCAAGCATTCAGTCATCCCAGTGACCTAGAAATGAATGACATGGCAAACAGAAGCTGCTACAGGCCACTCCTTTTCCTAAGGTTAATGAATTCTGTCATCGAAACACACTGTGTGTCTTCCAGAGATGGGTCTTTTGGGCAGAAGAAAAATATTGAGCTATGGTGTCAATTTCACTCTCATGCATCTTGAACATGGAATATTTTAAAGATTTGTGCTTCCTATGTTGAAATGCTTTTATAGAGCTTTTAACCTCTTTTTAACGCCTTTATTTCATCACATTGATACCATAGTAACTGACTGTTTTCAGGGTTGAGCCATAAAGGTGTCCCACACCCTCAGCTAGTACAAATTGCAGCTACTCAGATTATAACAAACACCAGACGATTGGATTTTAAGATTATACTGATCACTTCCTGGTTGCTGCTGCTCTCCCATGAGCCAGGCTGCAGCCTCAGATCCTCGGCCAGGACTCTTCTGGCTTTTCCAGAATCCCAGCTCCAGACAAAAGGTGACCAGGGGCATTTACTGTTAAAGCCCCTCAGCTCTGGAAGTGCCTCCCACGAGGATCTGAGGCTTGCAGAATCTATGACATCTTTTAAATCACTTGTCAAAATGTATCTCTCTGAAAATGCCTTTTATTAATTCTAGAACACATTTTTATTCCCAGCATTTCGTAACTGTTTTTTCAATTTATTTTTATTGTTGTTTATTTTGCTCCATCCTGTTTTGTAAGGCACTTTGTAACTCTTTTAAAAAGTGTAATATAAATAAATCTTATTATTACTATTTTCCACTGGGTTATTTTATATGAGTTGTATTCAAAGCACTGAATACATGGGGTATTGGGTATACCTGGTGAAAGTCTTGAAATAGATTATACATAATAAATATGATATAAACAAGCAATAAGCAAATAAACAATACTTTACTTATTTAAAAAAAAACAATTTTAACCTTTTTTTTCTCACACTTTCACACACACATTCAGGGTGTGTTTTGACCGAACAGGAAAGTGTGTCCAAACTTTTGACTGGTACTGTAAGTTCCACTCTGGTGCACCAGTCACTCATCATCAATGTGTGTAGTCAGCCACCTCTCACTGAATGTCGGCAAAACCAACGATCTGGTTGCAGGTTTGTTTGAAGGAGTAGCAGAGGAACATACACACATTCCCAAAAATATGACACGGCCTACACACACAGAAATCTTGACTTCAGGCAGTTTAATAAATTCAGAGTCTGTCCAGGGTCCAACAGACCTTTAACTGTATAGCGCTGCGGAAAGTGTCACCAACTAGCACTGGAACGGCTCTGCTCAGGACCATAAAGCCCCACAGTGGTTCCCACTGTGCTTGACTTATATAGAGCAGCAGCTACTAGCATTAAGAACTGTCCTAATAATACATTTGAAAGCTTCTACACAAAAAGAGTAAGACAAAGTTTCTTTCCTCAGGCCATCGGGATGATTAATTCTGGCCTCTGAGCTTTATATATCTACATGCTAGCTCATTGTCTCAAGTAAAACTTTGTACAGCTCTGCACTTGTGACATATCTGCATCTTACTTTTTGAATACATAGCCATTCACTCCCAATATGGCTTGTATGTGTGAAATAGAAACATATAGACATAATGAAACATATATCTGCCCACCTGTGGTGTGTGATTTTTTTATACCTGTGGCTCATGGGAGTCCCTGAAAGCACCATGCACTGGCACTGTAGACACTGAACTGAGAGGCAATCAAGTCGTAGTGACTTAAATATATTCTCAATTGTTATGAGATGTGGTGGCTATAGTGTTGAATCGTACCCATAGCAACTAGACTAATCTGATGTAGACACAAAAGTATGGTGATTATAACCCATCTGTGTTATTTCATATTAATGCACATGCTTTCTCTCGGGTTTTTCAACCAGTGCTCTTCTGACATGACACAAAGACCCCATGCATTTCTTATTAAGCACTGATGGAACAAGGTTGAAATAGAAATTCTCATAAAAATACCTTGTGAATATATTAAATGTTTAAATCAGAACAGTCCTCCTCCCTCTCTCCCATCAAAAAATACACACAACATGATTTCATGACCTCACAAAGACATTAAAATCTTCAATGACTAACACAACAGATGTAAAGAAGAGGATCTCATGTTGCTCTTTTGTCAGTTCAGAACCAGATTGAAAGAACGCGGAGATTGTCTTGAGCTGAGCAACAGAGACCATCAGAAGACGGTCTGCGTAGAGTGACACAGCAAGCCCTAACTCCCACCTGTACAGTTAACTGACATGTCGACTCACAGAGACTGGAAATGAGCAGGAGATGAGGTTTCGACCCTACTGGTCCCGTCTTATACGTAAACATGATCCGCAGGAAATGTGTGTGACCTAACCCGACTTTGTGCTTGTGCTCATCGTGTTACGGTTTTCAAGGTGTTTTGAATGTTGATTTTGAATGAAATGTTTTATGTATGAAGATTAATGTGCTAGTGTGCAAATCAATGTTGTTGTTGTTGTTTTTGCAATGTGAGATGCCTAAGAAGTGAAACACTTCTTAAATTAAAAGAAACAGTTCATTTATTATTTATTCTTCCTTCTTCTTCTTCTTCTTATACTGTACTCGTTGAAGACATACATGTATTATTATTATTATTAGTTTTATCATTATAAACTGAATATACTTGGTGGAGTTTTTGGAGGTCTCTGAGTGCTGTCGAGTTATTTATCTATTATTATTATTATTATTGTTGTTGTTGTTGTTGCTGTTGCTGCTTATATTGTTATTATTATTAGTACTGTAGTAGTAGCAGTGCAGAAACATTATTCTTGGAGTTGCCTCAGCGACTCAGCATCCCATCTCTGACTGAATTCTACCCAGTCTTCCAAATGTGAAATATTTATCTTGTCATTTCCACAACACTGAACAGAAGTTGACTTGTGTTGCTAAATTATGTATTTATTCAACACGATTGGATGCATTTGAATGTCTCTTTGACCATTAAAATGTATGAGAGGGGAGGATAGAGTTCAGAGAAGAGCAGATATGAATGGATGGAGAGACAGGAGACAGAGAGGCATAAAAAGGAAGGGCGAGGATAGACAGTTACTGGGCAGCTCCTAGAGGGCAATCTCAAAATATCTCTGTGATAAAAACAGTTTTCTTTTTAGTCGCTGACTTGTCCATTGCCACAAGTATTTACAAACGGATCAGTAGTAAGTGATGAATAGGTGAACATCGGAGAGATGATTACTTAACTCTTGGTTACTTCCCAACCAATCGTAAACACAGCCAGATAAACCTTAGCCCGCCCACATTTCTTGGCTGGAACTTCCTGCTTTTAATAAATGCCCAGTGACACTTGGAAAGAAGAAACCTGGGTAGACAAACATGTTGTCAAAAACAGTGGGAGCCATTTTTCCTCTATGGTTATGTCTGTTTTCACTTTTTTGATACACTAAAAATCAGAAAATACTACGTTTTATTTCAATTCCACCCTGTGTCACTTTGTAGAAATCAGACTTTCCCTAAAATCTGAGCATTTTAGGTTAAAATTCGGGACGATAATTTCAATAAACAGCATATCTTGATGGGTTGACTCCTCAGATCAGATGATTTCTGATGTCATTCACAGCCAGTAACAAGCTGCTTGTTTAACTTACTGGAAGAAATGTTGTCAGCTACAGATTAAATGCACGTTGTCACCTGCAACGTCACTGAAGTAACCCTATCCAGTTTTGCTCAGAAGCCGCTGATTCTGACGGTATTTAAACTCAACATATGAAACTTTATCTACCAACTCATTCCATTCCTTCACTAAATGTGAAAAAAAATCAATTGATATACGTAAGAGCTAGAAAGACAGGATCGTCATTATCTAAATGAGACTGGATTTTATCTGCTTCATAATCAAATTACAAGGGCATCAATAAAACAATAGCTTCTCTTCTTTTGTCCCAGAATCTTGTCAAAATTTTTGTCTGTCATACAAATCGGGTGTCCATCAAACATTTGAAACGATGCAATCATAATAGAATATAAGACCTAGATTTGGTCCTTCAGAGCCCAAAAATAGACGTGCAAGAGAAAAGAGATTAAAAAAAAAAGTGACTTTGAAAACACTGGATCAGAGCTTCTCAGTGTTTGATCATGAAAAGACTTTGCAACAATAGGAGGCACAATTGGGGAAAAGGCTTCTGAAGGCAATCACATAATGAAACTACAAAAAGATAAACAGACACACAAACACAACACACACAGTCAGGGCAGACAGTTTAGAAAGTATGTTGCTGATTGAGGCTGATTGAGCACGAGTGAGTGCACTGGCAGGAGGCCATCTGTTTTTGGAGAAATTACAAAGGGGAGTGGCACATCGCTTGTCAGTTTTCTTTTGTTTTTTTTTGGAACGAGATTGTTCCTTATACACTCAGAACCATGCATGCTGTGCTCCTTCTGCGGCGGGGGGGAGGAGAAATGGGAGAGAATTGATCGAAGCCCGAATCGTGGTGCATTTCAAAATGAACAATTCTTCAGTGTTCATCAGACGTTTCGTAATTGGGTAGTCTCATTTGCTGTCTGACAGATAAATGAAAGATAGCTAGTGCGTTTGATTCAGAGCACAAATGAGCCGTTGATTCTATTATTTATTTTATATTTAACCTTTATTTAACTAGGAGAATAAAACCCATTGACATCAAAGATCTCTTTTACAAGGGTGACCTGGCCAAGACTTTTCAGACTTTTGACATACAGCAAGAGCTTTTTGTGTCATTTTAATCATTTGTGTGCTAAACTTAGGCTCTCAGGGTGTAAAAGTAGATAAACCAAGATCACCTCAAGTGGAATATTTAAACGTGTGTTTGTGAATATTTTAGTCAGATCTGTTTGGTTAGGTTGGGTTGAAGTCACCACACAAAGTTGCCGTTTTTTGAGACAAACGCTTCGACTCTAAGATCTTCATTTTCTTTCCGGTCTGTTTGTCACTTTCTGTCTTGATGTAAGAAACAGAGAAAATGAAAGAGACCACCTCCCTACAAGAGTTGGCGTGAGTGTCCTCTGGGGAACAGAGCAAGGCATCTTTGGTGGTTTGGGAAGCTTTCCGGCGTCTGCTCAGTGTTCCAACATGACAGCTAATTCTGTTACAGGAGGTATAAACAGTTCCGCTCCGTGTCCTTATTGCAAACACAGACCCAGGACGTCTGCTGCTGTCGTCATCATTGTGTAACACTTTGGATGCGACAGACAAAGGCAACAGAAACGGGGGAGAGAGAGAGAGAAAGAGGGTGTATAGGATGTATTGAGAGAACACAGTGATATATCACTCATGAATATTTTAAAGGGTCCCCTCATTATAGGAAGTGGGACAAAAATGAAGACATAGGAGGATCTTAAAGAAATCAGGACACAAGGACACACTCTGAGACTTTATCTGCATTTCCTCTGTGTAGTACTGACTATTTCCACTGCATAGTACTGGCTCTACTCGGCTTTTCTGCACAAAAAAAAGGCGAGTAGCGTGGAGTCGAGATGAGCTGGTTCTACGCAGTGGCAATGGGGCTTTTTTCATGAGTGCATTGAACTCAACTCATTTAACAATGAAAGTACATCAGTGGTGCATTTTGCATGCTTAAAAGGTCAATTTTTATACTGCAGCTATTGAGTTGCATTACCGGAATTGTAGGAGCCAACGTTTTTGAGATTAACCCACTTTAAATATCCGGATCTCTTGGCCATTTGTTTTAAAACATATTGCTCCCAAGTCTCATAACTTTATGTAGGCTAATAGCAATATTAAATTACTAGAGTACTCCTGTATACATCAATTATATCCGTGACAACAAGCCTTGGAGGAGGAAAGAAGCTGGATGAGGAGATCTACGTATTGTAAAGAGTTCTGTTTTAGCCAAATAAGACAATGAAAGATTAGAAATGATGGCACTCAACTTTCCTTTTGTGTACTTTGGATCTCACAGAGACAGCCAATGACATTGATACTCATAATAAATCAAGACAACAGTGATAGTACATTTAGGATTTTAATATACAGTTCTCAAGATAAAGTTCTTTGATAAACAAAGGGACAGTTTTTGGCTATATATAAAAAGCTATTTGGAAACGAGTGAGCAGACTTAGAGACAACAGTGGTGGTGTGCTTACATTTTCAGTCACAATTTGCTCAGAATGAAGAGGATACTCACAAAATAATAAACGTGTCACTCACCGATATACATGAATTACTCCATCAATAGTTTGAACCACGTTACTATACACTGAGCCATTAAGAATGACCTGCACTCCCAAAAATATTCCGAAAAAGAGAATCTGAATCAGGAGGTCAGTTTACACTTATATTGCATCAAGAACCAGATGAGGAAAACCAGACTCACGGAGCTAAATAAAACGAACTCTTCCGAGGTTCTTGAAGTGATTTAATGGTAGAAAATGGGCTGGTGCAAGGACTCATAAACTCCCTTGACAGGTTAGCATATTGGCCCACAATACCCTGATAGTGGTGGTAATAAAAAGAGTTGTCAAACAAGCTGAAGGGCATTGCGATGCCGTGCCTGCCCATTTTCTATATTAACTTGAACAACTGCAGGCAGTGCCAACCAGAGGCTACATCCACCTGGATCTCTTGGAGCTCATAAACTGGAATTGATTACAGCCAAAGGGTTGCTACCTCCAGCTGCGGAAAAAAAACTACTATCCATAATTTCTTACTATAGTACTCTTTGAGTATGAATGGCCTTGGGTGCTCTTTAGACTCTTTGTGATTTATATTTTGTAGAAAGATTCTTCCTCCTGCATTGATGGGACTGAGAACAAACTGACCTCCATGCTAAGAGAGACACCCAGAGATAGTGTGCTACTACCACAAGACACAAGAGACACAGGAGGGTAGTTGGCAGTGCAGAATCGTATGCAAAAGATTCATTGCAATATACAGTATACCAATAGAAATCACACCTGGGTCATCACAGAGTTCACAACCTTCAATATTAGAAATATTTAAAGAGCCCCTCTAGTGAAAATTAAGTTTTTAACCATGATAATATGCCTACATGTCGTTAAAAAATTATTTTTTTTACAAGTTGTTTGGACCTTGTTTTGACCCAGATCTGAATGGTAGGATTAAGAAAACAGATTTACAGTACAATACACTTGCAAATTTATGCACTGAAAACCATCTCATTGGTTCTCCTTACAAACCCGAGTAATGATACTGCAAATGGTATTAGTGGTCAAGAAGCATTGATAACGTCCATGAGACAGAATATGGCAAGGTTCACTATTTTCACGATTATTAAGAATATTACTTTACTCAGTAAACTACTGTTGGTAAACTTTATTTACTGTGTTATTTAACATAGCATCCCAACTTTTTTGGAATCAGGTTTGCAGATGCCGGGTATTTCTCTTAATAGAGCCCAACTCATGGCACCACTTTGACAGACCTGCCTAGTTATGATTGGATGATCACTGTTCAGGGGTGGCCTTTAGCAAATCCAACTTTCCCTTAAGTTAATTTACCATAATATTTACCAGTGACCTAGTAAACACTGAACTGTAAATAAAGTGCTACCACACATGCAGTTAAGGTGATCTCTGTAACCTGTGTCTACATCAGACTCGGTGAAACACTACATTGATTTTTCTTCTTGTCTTACCTGACTATTGTTCATGTATTTCAGAGTCGCTGATAACTGTAATCTGTCTTCTTGACCAAAAAATAGGGCGCAGTCCAATTACTTGCGATTCGAAGTCGAATCGATGGATTTTGTGGTTTACAGTGCATTCATCATAAGAGCACCAAAAAAAGTGTACAGTATCTATACAGCCCAGTATAAGGCGTTACATGATACAACAGTGTAGTGCAGATTTTATATTCAGTCCAGTCCAGAGTGAACTGATGTCACGCGTCCTGACGTCACGCGTCCTGATGTCACGCATTCACGTCCTGACATCACAAGTCAAATGTGTCACGCGTGAAGTCACTCATCCTGACGCGAAATCTGAAATCGCTCATTTTAGTTGAAATATTAAAACTTTTTTTTTTTTTTTTTAAATGTCTGGATTGTAAATAAAGTGCTACCACATATGCAGTTCAGGTGATCTTTGTAACCTGTGTCTACATCAACTCGGTGAAACACTACATTGATTTTTCTTCACTTTCTTTGACGTCGCGCGTCCTTAAATCTAGTGAACTAACGTCGCGAACTGACGTAACGCGAACATACGTCATGTGTGCTGGAGTCTCGTGTCCTGATGTCATGCGTCCAGACGTCACGCCACAGATTCCACAAAACTTACGTGAACAGGCAGTTGGGATCCTGATGGTCGAAACTCAGCACACACGTGCAGTACAGATGTTACAGATGTTATGGCTGATTGCATAGTGGACGGAGATCACATTTAGTGACAAGTCCAGATTTAACTTGCGGTTAGGATCCCAACTGCCCGTTCACGCAAATTTTGCGGAAGCTGTGGCATCATCAGGTGTTTCTCTAGGACATTTTTTATTTTATTGCCTTGGTCTTTTCAATCATGCAGAAAAAAATCTCACCAACACCATCGTTTACTCTGAAATGCACCAATGACTGTTATTTCTATGCTATGACTAAACGATGGTTATTCATGATTTAACATGTTTTGGTTGTGGCTGGGTACTTAAAAAAAGTCATTTCAGTGTATCACATGCTTGTTTGTTCCAGTAGACTAGGGCTAGTGAATAGAAATTACAGGGTTTTTAAAATTATGCGTTTCCACTGTTGCTCAGTATATTATCACCCTTCTTTGTCATTAATGTCACAATGCTTAGGAGAAACCCAACAGTTGTTTTATGCTCACTTTATCAGCTCCAGAATAAGGTAATTTGAGGAAATGATCTTGATTCAATCCTTTTATGAGAGGAACCAGACATTAGACGGAATAAGAGACCAACTGTCCAAAGTTTTTTTTCTGCATACAAGGTCTCCGGCAAGGTGGTTTGTAAGTTTTAAAGGTTTCAGGCAGGATTGCTAAAAATATGTTCTGACTCTTGTAAGAGCACCCCAGGGCATGAGTGAAAAGAAGACCTTTCCTTTTGTTGGTTTTCTTGGAAAATAAGGGTTATACAGTTACTGTAAATGTACATTATTATTGTGAGAAATGAATGTGGAGGATGTAGGACATGAATGTGATTAACCGTTGTTCATCTTTATTCATGCACCCATTTAACATTGTGACTAGACTGGGTAAGGCAAATCTCTCCTAGCCAAGTCTAAGAAACACCAGCAAAAGGCTAAAAGCAGGTTAGTGAAATCTTCATCCCTGATGACGAATCCCAGTTTAGCAGTTGGAGCCGGCAGGTGTGTAGTTACTCAGCTCCCTGCGGATGGTGCTGAACGGCGACAGCTCCAGCTCGGTCGTGCACTCGTGTTCATTATCGTCACTGGCCGTGGCCGAGGAGGGCGCGTGGTTGCAGCAGCAGCAACAGCAGCAGTCCAGGAAGGCTCTGCCCAGAGGGCGGCACAGGAGAAGCAGCAAGGCCGGCGTCACTGCGGCTCGACAGAAGAGCAGCAGCTGGGAGAGGAGATGGAGGACAGACATGGTGTGTTCGGGAACACCGGCCGCCATGTACGCAGAAACAATGTTGCAGATGTTCTCAGGCACCACGCATGCACCGTAGACGATTGCCAGCGCCACGACAGTGCAGTTCATCTGGCTTTCCAGCCGGATCTGCTTCTTATTGCTGCGCACGCTGGCTTGCTCTGCGCGCCGGATCTTGCGGGCCGTCACTAAAGAGCATCCAATAGTGAAAAGAGTCGGAAGACAAAAGTAGCACCCGAAGCACCACCACAGCCGAGCACCCTCGTAGGTCAAGCCCAGCACGTAGAGCATATCAGGAAGTGAGGTGGATATCCTGATAATGCAGCGTTCAACTGGAGGCTCGTCTGGCATTCCGGTGTCCTCTTCCACCAGCTGTCTGATGAGGAGCTCTGGGAGGGCCAAAAGTAGAGCACCGATCCATATGACAGCTAGCTTAGCAGTAGTGGACGTGCAGTTCTCAATCATCTCGTAGTACATCTGGACATTGGTCGCCGCACGGAAGCGGTCGATGCACAAAGCGCACAGGGTGAAGGTGGTCACACCGAGGGAGGCCACCTGAGGAAACAGACAAAGAGTCTAACGTCATCAGATGATCTCATTATCTTATTTTAAAAGTTATTTATTCGTCTTTTTAAATTTTTTTTTTATCTAGCCTACTTATTTCTAGACTGATCTAACATATTTTACATAAGATTTCTTGACAAGTAAAATTATCTTGCTGCATGCAAAGATATTTCACTGTGCACTGAATGTACAGGTATGGGAATCTGGCCTCCAGAGGCTTTACTCATTTGAATCATGGTGCCTCAAGATCACTGTTAACATCTTAATAGTCTGTGCATGAAATAGCACACGACCGTTGGGGAGATATTCGAGAGAGAAAAGAGCACTTTTACAAGTTTATCAGATTCTTAATCTGTTTTTTCCAACTATATATTTACAGTATTGATTTTATTATTAGCACAATACAATAAAGATTTAGGACATGTAACAAACAAACCCCTCACAAACAGAAAGCAGGACACACAGTAAACGCTACTGGCCTTTGGTGGCACCTGACACGGATGTAATTACAAGCAGTGGAGCAACAGAAGCACAATAGAAAGCTGTAAGCTGCTATTAACACTGAGTAGTATCCCTGAATGTGTGTGTGTGTGTGTGTGTGTGTGTGTGTGTGTGTGTGTGAGGGAGAAAAGAAGCCACAAACAGAAATAGAGACCACACCGCACATGCAAAGCTAGCAAGAGACACGGTGGATTATAACCTGTAGTCACCACATTCATTGTAACTTCAGTACTACTTCATAGTCATGCCAGTTCTTAAATATTCCACTGCATTCCACTCAGAACCTTCATGGTGTCAGAGCTAATACCTGCTTCTTTCTGCCTTCATTCTCAGATGCTTTCACATTTCCTCAGCATGTGGAAGCATCTGCTGGATTAACTTCTGGCAGAGTGAGAACTCAGAAACTCATTTCTCAGAAAAACATTCCTCTGCGGTGTATGTGTGCGTGTGCACTTGTCCTTACATGAACCAGTTGCATTCATGATTTTGCCTGCGGCACCAAATCTGCTAAACAACAGCTGATCCTCATCCTCCATCCTACAGCATCTCACCTTGTCTCCCTTTTCTACCTTTGACTCTTGACTACCTCTCCTCTTTTTACTCTCCTTTGCCTCTCTTCCCCTGCATGCATACCCCCTTCCTTTCCTCCCTCCATTCCTCCTTTCATACCAAATTTAATTACAGCAGCCAGCTTCCCAGATGGCCCCAGTGAGCCGCGGCTTTAGTGCTCTAAACACATACTTCCTGGACAGATGCAAATGTAAAAAAACTGCAAGATGCTCTGTGCATCCAAACATATGCACACTCTGACCCTTAGACACACCCAGGCTAATGAAGCAGCGAGGGGTAAATGGGACAGACATACCACCAGCAGGCCCCAGCACTCTCACCAGTAACTGCGATCAATGAGTTTTGTATCAGGAGGGTTTATGACCTGCTGACCTCTCCGTGACATCACAATCTTGTAACTGTAACTTTATTGAAATGTTTTGAAATCAAGCCAAAGCTAAATGCTGATATTGTAGTACATTAAAGCATGTTTATGAGAGTGGTTTATGCACACTCTGGACAAATTAATCCTGCACAGGTATAAAAATTGGAGGAGTTAGTTACCCATGCTCCTAAAGAGTTTATTTGCCATTTGCAGAAAAAAAAGCATTAGTATTGCTTTGCAAGGGCTAAAAGAACACATTACAAAGACATTATACAAAAAGACAGACAGCAGGATGACCTGCAGGGTCACTGCCAATGCTGGAGGTACAGCACTGCAGTGTTAGAGCTATAGATAACTCATAATGCAACCAGGCAGACTCACACCAGCTATCCTGCATGAAACGCATACAAGCATTTAATGCTCTTTCACAGTAAGATTAACAAACCATAAGAATGCTCTCAATTATGCATCAATTAGAATTGTATAAAATGTCACTAATTTGGGTAAAATCTCTTAATTTTACTGAAAAGCTTGCCACTGGTGGGATTTTTTTAAATTAATTATGCTGGTATTGGAGTGTCTCATCCTCTGTGTCATTGATAGTGATGTGAAGATGGAATACCTTTCCACGGCTGCAATCAATAGCTGGCCAGCAAAACTCCAACGAACACAAGAGACCATGTAGCACTCTTTACATAAGCTTATTTTCATCAGTGTCGACAGGTGATGGCAACTGCTATTAAACAGCAGAAAAGGTAAACTAAAAAAGCTCACAGAGGTCAATGCATTTGTTTTGTGTGTGAGTTTCAACATCTTGAAATGCAGAAAAACAGGTTAAAACTGTCTAAATACAGTCTGATTGTGAGTTAAAGTGTGGATTGCCTCGACTGTAACTGAGCAGCAAATCACACATTAACACATGCATTAAATTCATATCTACAATAAAAACACTCCTTTTTTAATCTGACTTGTAAATATTGTGAATTGTTTATGACATGTACTCTTTCTACACTGCATAAAAGAGGAGCTAAAATACATGAATTAAACACTGGTTTAGAGGAGAAAATTACTTAATAGTAGATAATACCGTGCCATTAGTTTAATACTAAATTAATGGCACCTTGATCCAATGAAAAAGATCAAAATCCATTCCAATTCATAATATATAGAAATAAAAATAGATGTGATGTGTTTTTATACAATATCCAAGCAAAGATCAGGATCTGTTCTGGCACCACAGTTTGATCAGGATGTTGACAGCATCTCTTTGTCTCTGATTCGAAATAAATAAAAATGAATAACTCACCCATCAGTCTGGATAACAATTCAGTGGAATTTCTCTTTGATATCTCAATCCACAGTTTACTCACTATAATGTTTCATGCTAGAAGTAGATTTCATTGTGCCGTTGGAGAACAATGAGGAGTTTATACTTGACATAATAAAAGTTCAAAATGGTTAAATTGGCCTCTACAGTAGAGTGGCACTTCCACACAAAGCTCCACCTATGACTGACTTCTTTCTCTGTACACACCTGTCCCATATATGGTGGCTTTAAGTGAACACACATGCACTAATGCCCATCCACTACTCATAGACAGGTGCATGCACTTGGTGAATATTTCATGGCTAGAACAACAGTGCTGGAATGACTTTAAAGGCTTTAATGGAGGACCAGGAAACCCAGCTTTGATCAGTGTGTTGGTGCGAAGAGCGAGGGCAGGATGAACAAGCATAGCTTTGTACTATAGGGGACATGAAAGAGAGACAATCCAAGAGTCAAGCATGGTGGGGTGATGTAGCTCTGTGAATGTGTTTGTGGATCGGGGGTTCATGCAAATGAGGAGCTGACAAATGGGAAGAGGAATGGAAAAGGGAAAAAGAGTGTGAGAAAGAAAGAAGAGATAGAGCAGGGGGACATATCAGTGAGTTAATGACGAGATGAGAGAAATCCATGACGTCCTCAGTGGGAATAATAATGTTAATATGGCGCTTCTTCCAAAAAAAGCATTCTCAACCCTGTCATGTTCATTTGAACTGCTTGGGAGATGATATGACTCCTCTCTTTGGGCTGGACATTGTGCTTCAGAAATATTAGAATTTAAATTCTAATACTTAAAGAAGTTTTCCCTGGCATTTTTTTGTCTGTCATCAAGATTACACAAAAACTGCTTGACGGATTTTCATGAAACTTGGCGGTAGGGTTGGGCATATGTCAACAAAGAACTCATTAAATTTTGGTTTTCTTCGCTTTCATTAATATAGCAAGATAAGGCTTTTTCACCATTTCCGTTTATAATGCATAAAGCACCTGACAGATTCAGATGGAACTTAGAGGAGGTGTTGAGCATGTAGGAGGGAAGAACTCTTTTGAACATTGTAAAGCATTTTGGACATCATAGGCTGAAAAACAAATAAGATTAAAAAAAGTATTTCATCCTCAACAGATGTTTCTCAGGATCTGGCCATCTCTCTGTGCAGCAGGTGAGAAAGACATTTTCCCCTGGTGCTGTTTTTAATAACGGCCCATTAACTTTCCGATTAAAGGTCTTGCGGAATCGTGGCACAAAGGCTTGTATTATTAATTAGGTCTTAATAAGGACTGGTGAAGGCTGTGCAGCCATACTGTGACTACAGCCAACGTCAGGGATAATGGGTGTTATCAGGTGATGAATGGGCTCAAGGGGAGACACAACAACCACAACACACATACAGTCTTCGAGTTATTAACCAGGAGGACAAAGGGTTGCTCTGGTTGTAGTCCTTTTTCTAGGTTGAGTGTGTGACCCAGTGCCGGCTGCAGCAGACCATAACTCTAACCAGAAAGACCCTGACACTGACAACCACCATCCGTCTAACAGCTGGGCTCCGTGTCTGGGGGAGACAGAAAACTGATGTGAGCACGCACACCCATACCGAATGTAGGTCTGTGCATGTCCACATTTATGCAGAATTATTTGTATTTTAGAACCAGTGGTGAGGATGCTACTAGCTCCTCTGCTACTATGGGGAGGGAAGCTAGCCATGTAGCCTACGGCGACACCATGTGGCCAAGATGATGAAGAGAACTGATAGAATATAATAAATGTACAATAGCCTACCTATTCACTGAAAATATTTATTTGCATAAACACAGCATGATATTTCCTGTACCAGCTACGTACTAATCCACTTACCAGCAACTGTGCTAAAATTGTCTATTGACTTAACATCTATTCAATTCAATTCAAGTCAGTTCAGTTCTATTCTATTCTATGAACAGACGGAGCAGTCTCCCTGGAACAGAGATCAAGATTAAGTTGGATGAGCACTCGCATATTTTCATCGTTCTTGCTGCTATTCTTTCTTCAAAATTGGGAGCAACAATAAATCATCATTCTACTCCATTCTACTGTTCAGCCCAATAAATTTCTCTTCCATGAAATTATATCCTGAACTGTGGCAGCTTTCTCCTGGACATGTGTTCTGCTCTCAGTCTACAGTAGCTGCTGTCCGGTTCCAGATCATTGATCCTTGTCTAAGAGTGTTATGTTGATAGCAATACAAAATGCACTATTCTCCTCCATTCTCTGAAGGCTGGCTGCAGGCCTGCCTGCTCCATGTTGATGTGAATCTGGTACACTGCATTTCATTTCACTGACATAATTCATAATTGCAACCGTCCAATTCATGCTTCATATTTACATGGATAATTATCTATTTGGTTAATTTAATCCAACTCTCCGTTGGTGTAATCTTTGCTTAATGATGCTGTGTGGCCTTGTCTCATCATATAAAACACAATATCACACTCATCCTTGGACAAAGAGCTGACTGAGTGGACTCACCATAAAGCATTATGCACAGCCACTAATTACTGCCTATTAACATATCTTCCAATTAACAATAATTTGTGTGCCTAATAGATGGGTGTGAGAAATGGAGAGGACACATCTAGTGTGTGTTTATGCATTTAATTTGTGTGCATGTGCTAATGCAATGTCTATGCAACAACTGTATATGTGCACTCGGCGTATAGCCACAAATGTATGTGTGACCGAATGCTTTCATACTATATATGTGTGAGTGTGTCTTCCCCCTGAGGCTTGTTTCTAATCACAGATAGCTGATGCACAGAGAGGGAGAGAGAGAGAGAGAGAGAGAGAGAGAGAAGAGCCATGGGCAGTGATCAGTGGAGAGAGAACCATCCCACCCATCTGGAGGATCAGCACACCACACTGACTTTGTGCACCTGTATGTGTGCAGGACTGATAGACAATCAGACAGACATGTGGGTGGATGAAAGCCATCGACTTTCCTTATATAAAAAGGAGGAGGAAATCTCAGGAGAGGTGTTGACGTGGTTCTCTCCTGATATTCTCTACACAACCGTGCAGAGAAAATCTAATGTGCACCTCTGATTTTGTTACTTAAAAGTGTGTGTGTGTGTGTGTGTGTGTGTGTGTGTGTGTGTGAATGCGAATGTGTCAAGCTGATGTATGTCCTGCCATTACTGCCAATTTCAGCACAATAAGTGGGCCTACCTCCGTCCCTCTCGCCCTCTTTCTCAATCTATTGCTCTCTCACTTTCCTCAGCTTCACTCTTGCTTCAATCGTCTGTTTTCCTGCTCTCTCTCTCTCTCTCTCTCTCTCTCTCTCTCTCTGCCTGCTGAGGCCCACTGTACCACAGCAAAGGCAGCCTACTGTTTCTGACTACAGGGTATTGTGCAGCACAGCAGAAGCCAGCTGCATTGATGAGGCACACAAACTAAAGGATTCACCACACAGTTGAGTGCAGTAAGGGTCAAATATTAGAGAGAGCAGCACTGCAATAGAGGGCATTTGTGCAGAATGTTACCTGGAGCTATGCAGTACATATTTGTAGGACTCCAACTTTAACAGAAATGTATGTAATTACCTATATATAGCCAAATATTATCACTAAAGTTACACAATGTGTTGAATTTAGATAATATATTTTTGTACATGCACTATCCATCAATACAAGCCATTATGGCACAAACGATGTAGCATATTGATGTAATTGCCGGTGTACAAAGGAGAGAATGAGATGGAGATTGGCCATAAGCTGTAAATCAGGTTTGAAAATTACATTTTGGTTTGTCTGCTGCTGTGTGTCTGTTTGAGATGTGTTTGATGCACGTGTGAGATGAATATTTCATGCATAGATAGATGTTTTCAGGTATCACATCATTCAACAAGGGTGTGAAGCGTCTATCTCACTTACTGGCATCATCATAATGATCCTGTGAACAACAGTTTTTAGGCTGCAAAACAATGAACTTAGCCAAAGGTTTGCGTGGAAAAGACACATCATTTTCACTGCAATTAAAATTCAGCATTCTCCACTTTCCAGATGGTGATTCGTAAGCATCTCTTAATTTAGTGATAATGAGACAAAAACTTTTTAAATCACTGTGTTGCTGCAAGGAACATAATTCTAAATGAAGCTTGACGCATGATATATTTCCCACTCTGGGTCATAAATGCTTACTGCATTGCTCATTTGTTATTTTACCCTGCTTTAGAGTCTTATCCTAATCGAGGAGCTGGGTGCAAAAACCCAATTATCACCCATTAGTTTTGCCTGAATTTGCTGCTCTGTGCATCACTACCTAGAGGGCGTCGTCTGCAGTGACATGACAGAAGCATGAAGCAAGAGCCTGCCTGAGAATAATAAAGGCTGCCTGTAACCCACATCTTTATTTTGTGCGGCTTTCTCACCGTTTTCCTGTCATGTTTTCTCACATCTCGTGCCTAAAATTGCTTTTCTCTCCGAGCTCTGGAAAATTCCACGCTCTACTAAACACTGAATAAAACAAGGATTTGCTGAAGGTAGCATCATGGGGTTGCTGACGGGACTGTGATACATTATCTACACCAACGTCTGTTTATGCATGCATGCACGTGTGTTTTTTTTTTTTTTTACGTTTGCGTGAACGTGCCTTGTGTGTAGAATCCGAGCACGTGTGACCAAATGTCAGGCCAAATGTGACTGAATTTGGGTTAAGTGAAGAATAAAGTCACTCCATACGGGGGAATGTGTGTGTATGCATGTGTGTGTTTCACTGAATGTTCCACAGGGAGGGAGAGAGCCCCAGGCTGAATTAAATTATGGCCTATTTTGACACATGCACGCGCACACAATGACATATACACAAACACTAGTGCACACTGAAGGCCCTGTGCCCATGTCCTGATAGATATGCAATAAATGCATTTTCACATGCAATAATAAATGCACAGAGTAGACAAGTGAATGTCAGTTCTCCAGTAACACACACACACACACACACACACACTGGTTGCATTCAGAACAGCCATTTGGTCTCGGAACCTATGTGAGAAAGTTACTGAATAATATCCTGTGGTCCTCGGGCAGCTCGTATGCAATAACACAGGGAGGGGCTCCGCCTCCCTCTGATCCCTGAGTAATTAATACAGTCTGCACTCACACGGTGTTTGCAAATGAAATGAGACACTGTCCGTCTTTTACAGTGGGTGGGCGGTGAGGTCAGAGGCTGGCAAGAAAAGACGAGATGATGGTGCAAATAAAAGCAATTTCTGCTCATATAGAGGGAAATAAATGTATGTAAAAAAAAAAAGTTGGTCTCAGATTTGAGGAGGCATCTCTCACACAGTAGATGATGCAGCTCATGATACTGGTCTTCATGTCTGTTTGTAACTAGATGAGTAAAAATGTATTTTCAGATAAAGAAAATCTCAATGATCACTTGGTGGTGTGACATCCCTGTCTGCAGGAACTGTGGTCTTTGGAGGGCAGAGTCTGGGTGGAATTCTGGCCACCTGTTCTGACCACATAGAAGCTGAAGAAAATCAGACTCTCTCTCCTGACATGTAAGTCTTCTCCTGGGTTCTCTTACACTGCCTTCCTGTTTTTGCTGCGCCGCATATAGCACATCTCTCATTTCGTCCTCATGCACCCAAGGCACCACCCGTAACTTCATCGCTTTCGTTGGATGCTTCATTTTGGATGTGTTCGGGCCACCTTTAAAAAACAAAAAAAATCACGTGTGCTGTCTGCCCCCTCTTTGTCCCTCCTTCAGCTAGATTGTGACAGTGGCTTATTCAAAACCAGCTCAAGACCCCTTGAGCTTGGGACCCCTTCTTTTCTACACAAAAGACCTTCACCGTGCGGGTGAATCTGAGACTGGTGTAACTGCAGCAAGTTGCACAAAGGGAGGGTATCAGGAGTGTCAAGCATCCATCCACTATATGCATGAACATAGGTGTGTGGAAGACAAACATAAAAACAAAGAGAGGCTAAGTGTGTGTATGTAGAACGGTCCAACTGTATCATGACAGCAACAGAAGAGTATTATGCCTAAACCAAAGTGAATGAATTGCAGATAGTTGGTTAACACTCTACATCCTGGTGTGTGCTCCTGTGTGTGTTCTTGTGTGTCTATGTGCCTTGAGGGCGAGGTGAGGCTCACCTCCAGTGGCAGGTGTACAGGTGACAAAACACAGCCTCCTTGTTATTGGCTGACGGGACATCCTATAGTCCTGTCTGCTCACTCTCTGGCCTTTCAGGGTGTAAAAGCTGAAACTCAACTCTACTCAGGCTAAGAGAGTGTGAAACTTCATTTTCCCTCCCCAAAGTCCTACAGATTAGGCCTATTGTCACCGCAGAGGCGTGATCACATTCAGATATGGTTGGATGATATGTAAATGATAGCGCAAGAGCCCCATTTACCATCTGTCATCCCTGCAGAAGGCAATTCTGCCTGTAGGCATTTCTCCAACTCATTCTAAGTTATTATCCCTGACACATTCGGAGCAGAATAAAATGAATGACTGGATAAAAATTACCTCCACGTAAGGAACCACTTTGCAGGTGAATTCGCCCAGCAGCCAGGACTTAGTCAGTTCATGAAAAACCACCATGGGCAGACAGAATAAGATGAGCACAAAATCCCACACAGCCAAATTGGCCAGCAGTGAGTTGGAGATGCTCTTCATGTAGTAGTTCTGGCACACGATGCAAAGGATGGCGATGTTGCCCGCGATCCCCACCAGGAAAATAACCCCCGACACGCACGTGATCGCGTACGCGCCGTAGGTCTCGCTTGTCACGGGGTAAAAAGGGTTCTTGATCTCGTCCCCGAAATCCTGTGAGTTTGGCGGGGTTATCGGCGTGGCGTCCCAGGGGTTCTCCTCTCGGAAGGTGAAGAACTCGGTCCTCCTGGTGAGGAGGTCGGGGGGCAGGTCGGTGGAGGTGAGGGCCACCGGCTTTGGGATGGGTTCCCACGGTGACGCGTGATGCTGAGCCACAGCCAAAGAACTTTTGTTGAGGCGGTTTCTCCCCCTCCTCGACGCTTTCTTCTGCTCGTCTTTTGTGCCTCTCTTGTGCCTGTCGCCCTCCTCCTCCTCGGGTCCCCCTCCTCCTCCTCCTCCTCCTCCTCCATCTCCTCGGCCCATTGAGGAGGAGAGCTTTGCTGTATTGTGGTGCCCACCTGCTGGCGTCCCCGTACTACTAAGGCCGCCATTCAACTTTATCCTCTTATTATGATGGCGCGTTGGGCCCCAGTGTGGGGCAGCGTTGGGATCCTCCATGGGTGTCACAGTCCTAATTAAGTCGCGTTTGTTGTGTCCAATTTGCCACGTTTCCTCTGCCATCACCCTTTTCCAGGGGTGAGTGGAGTTAAGGGTCCCTCTGATAATCGCCCGCTGCGCCTGCAGTTCCGCCGAGGACGCACCTGTGGCGCGCCCCTGCGAGAGCGCACGGTCCCGGGCTTTATTTTGACGAGTCTCCCGGAGTGACACATGGAAAGTGCTGGGAGAGTTTGTTTTCTCTTTAGTTTGCACTTCTCCATTGTTTGTAGATAACAATACTTGTATATGGACCAATAACACAAACAACGTCCTAGGCGGCAGAATCTGCATGGTCCAGGAATTATTGAAGCGCCGTTTTAATCCTCAGTACATCTTCATATCTCCGTGGCAGCGCGGGGGGAGCCTACTCTTCCACTCAGTCTACACCCATGATGGACGCAGCGCTTGTGGGGGGGGGGCTCAAGGCTTCAATAAGACAGCCACATTCATGATGCGAGCTCCTCCAACTTGTAAGTTGTGTCTCAATGTCTTGCCGTGCGCTATGCAGCAATCTCGAAATCGCAGCCTCCTTCGCGAGTCACTCCCGTGTCCAAAGTCTTGACCGAGCAGGAGAGCGAATCAGAGTCCGGATCCAGAGGGAAAGAAAGAGGGAACTGCTGCATATCCGCGCACACGATCCCCACGGCGCCCAGTTCCCCGCTGTGAGCAACAGCATCCGAAAACACCGACTCTAGCTCTCTCTCTCTCTCTCTCTCTCTCTCTCTCTCTGTCAGCGCGGTGGTTTTGTGGTGGGTTGGGTCGGCTGGCGGCGGCAGCGCCAATGCGGTGCAGTCCGGGTAAAGCCCATAGGTTGTGGCGCACAGGAGTAGAGAGAGAGAGAGAGTGTGACAGGGAGGGAAAGAAGGAGGGGTGGATATCTGTCGGTTTCTTGCCCCTTCCTCCTCAGCGTCCAGTGTCCCACCTCCTCTCCTCTCCCTTTCTCCTCGGCAAGACTGTGCGCCTGTCCCCTGGCGGTTAACCCCGATCTGTCACTCCTCATCCATCACGGAACATCCAGCAGCCTCGGAGCAGACTATGCGACTGCAGCCCACCCCCGGCAGACAAGCCAGCCACGCCCGACAGACGCGTGCGAATAAATATATTACCCAGCTTTTAATTTTTACGCACAGGCGGCGCTGTGATATCGACCCACTTGGGGAACATTTAAACAGACGTCTTTTAATCTAATTTAAAAGCTAATTAGAATACATTATGGGGAGATTTCAACTTGTGTCAAAAGAAAAGCAAGTCGTAGGTGAACTCTTTGATCCAAGATAATTATCTTATCTAATTATTTTACAGACAGGTACTTTATTTTATTTTTTATTTTTTTACTCAGACCGATTGCAATTTATGATTGACAAACAAACAAACCAAAAATAAACTAACTGGCCAATCAAACAGACATTTGACTTTCAGGTAAATGTTGTAGGCTATAGGAACTACACCTGTTAGCATTGCACAAAACTTTAACATTATATATATATACAACTTAAGGATGATTTGTAATGGTTAAAGAAAAGCTTGAATACATTTAAATTGATAATAAATAGCAGCATCACTGAGGGTGTCCATGATGAGGTCACCTGACAGGGCTATGGGCCGTACATCAAGCTAAAAAGGTTAAAGGTATTCAAGGATATGTGATTACACACACAAACACAACTCACTAAGTACTGTATATGTCCAGTTGCTCGGTCAATAATTCAAGAGACTCCCAGGAGTAAATGAAATGAGCACTTTATCCCTCAAGTGCACTGTAGCCTACTGTAAGTGGACCTTTCACACTGCTGGAGTCTCAGACCAGATACTGCTCTGTTATTGCACAAGGGAATGTAATGGAATCCATTCAGACACTAAAGAGTATGAAATAAAAACATGAAACACACACTACTTATATTTTCTGTTATTATTTCTGTTTGTCTCTGTTTTCCCCTCAGGTACAGAGAGAGAGAGACACACAGAGGGAGGGAGAGAGAATTGGCAGACATGTCGGACGTCTAGCTGGTGACCTTCTACATCAAATAGGTGACAGGAGCCAATTCCAACCAGGGTGTCTCTCTCGCTCTCTCTCTCTCTCTCTATCTCTCTTACACACACACACACACACACACACACACACACACACACACACACACACACACACACACACACACACACACACACACACACACACACACACACACACGCACGCACAGCCAGAAAAATACCACACATTCCCATGCAGTCAAGTTTTAACAGGGGGGGGAGAAGATGGATAACTCAAGTCTCTCCTGCCAATGTCTTCATCTGAGCTGGATTCGACTAAAGAAAAAAAGTTCTACATGTAAAATGCATGCATGGTTTCCTCAAAGACGTATACCTGCCGAGGGAGAAGAAAGGATTCCTCTCTCGCTTTCTGCACCTTAACTTATCTCTGCAGACTGCACGCGTTCCAGTGAGTCATGCATGGTTGTATTTGAATTAATGGGGAACATTTGAATTATCCCCTTGATGTCGAAATCCTTTAAATGTGAGCCAATCCCACCAAATGTAATCGCTCGGTTAATTCAGCATCCTTTGGGCCTCCGCGGGTTAAATCCTTCAAATTACACCACGTATGCTGACCTTGAAAATACCACCGCAGCAACATACAGTGCACCTTTAATCAGCTGGAAGACACAGAACAACACTTCATATGTAATTATCATACCTACTGTGTGTGTGTGTGTTTGTGGGGTCCATGGAGACTGCCAGGTTGTGTGCGCGTGGAGATAAAGAGGCGAGTTTATCTCGTGGATGTACTCATGCATGGAGACGCTAACGGTTCAGACACAGTGGGACATCAAGGGCGCACGCCATGCATGCACACATATGAAACACAGGGAAGGGAATAAGTGCACACTTGCACACCAGGGTGCACACACTCATAGTGAAGAGACTTTAGATTACTAGGGCATGCAGGCAGCAAGAGGAACCTCCTCAGACCAATTTCGCTATGTAAAATAAATTATGCACACACATAAATTATACACAAAAAATGGAACCAGCATGAATGGAGGTTAGAAGCAAACCCAAGACTTGTGCATTCACACAGGCTAAACAAAACAGACAACAGACCCACAAACACAACACAAGAGTGCAGACTCAATGAATTATAGAAGCATTCAGTTTAATACAATTTGATTACAGCACAAGAAGCTCCAATGGGGAAACAGTTTCCACACTTTTACTCATTTGAATTATTTACACCCCCCCTTCCCTGTGGTCTTGTCTGGAAAAGTTATTTTTCTAAATAAATCAAGAAGGACGAACATTTAGTTTGATCAACTAAGCATGTAGCTGCAGTTTGTCAGAGCTGCCTCCATAAACTATGGATAAGATTCTGTTTACAGTCAAAAAAGAGTCGGATTTCATCAGCATTAAGCTTTTTCCAGTTGCTTGTATATCAATGAGACGTCTGGATTTACGTTTGTGCAGAAGTTCCGCTTCTTTCTAATGGGCTGTTGTCCTGAGAGCTTTTCCCCAACTCATTCTTATTGCTTAATCTCCTTCATGACAAATATCATTAACTTAGTGTCTATACATCTCCAGAGGGCCATGTGTCATTTTCTGTCCTCCATAATAACCATGGTAGTCAATGCATATGACACAGGGTGGCTCAGTACAGGACAACATGTACTGTAGCCCAATGCTGCCCTCTGGTGCTAATTATCACCTGTCCACTAATATGTTAGAAAACACCCAATTTAAACTAAAGTGACAACATAAATGGAGATATAGAAATTGAATAATGATAATAATAATGATAATAATACGAATATGTATTTATAGATAGATGCCTCCAGTCATAGGTTAAAAAGCATATTTTACAAAACATTTCTTTCATGCACAGTTAAGGGGATGAAGTCCCAAACTGGAAGGTGGAGGTTGGGCGTCGGCGTCAGCATCAGGAGTTGGAGGCATTTGACTGGGTAGTAACTGGTTCCCATTTTGGTAGGAGTGAGGAGTGATAGTTTTATACTCCGGATGTTGATTGGGTTGACTTTAGAAGCTCAGTGCATGATGGGGGGGGGAGAAGCAATAAAGCAGTCTGTGATTGAACTTCCCGCTGAGGTTTGCATCCTTAAGGATGGATCTTTAGCAGATAGATGGATGAGGCGATTTGGAGACACTGACGTGAAAAAGAAAAGTACATCTTTTGTGACTGTTGATGGACATTCCCTCAGGTGACGAGTGGTGACAGGCTTTTGTATCAGGAGTAGAAAGAAACAGGCTGAGCACGCAGTCCTGGCTAATGACGGTGGCTGTGGCGGTTATCGGCCTTTACTGCTCGAGGTGCGCTGCTTTGACGAAGGACAGGACTTCTTTAAGGAGCTTCTTAATGATCTGATGCCACTGGATAGCAGAAATCGATGCGAGGTGGTCTGTCATGGTGTTGTAGAAGGGAGTGCAGAAGAAAGGCCACTGCGTCATCTGTGCCTCTTTTGTTCCCAGGAGTTTAACCATAGCTGGCCAAATTATATCAAAACAACTTTTAAATAGACCAGAAGTTGTTTCTGCAGAGGTTTTATTTATTATCTCTATTTATATTCATATGTTCCATGTTATATCTAATAATTAGGGCCCGGTCAGCTCTGCTGCACATACCTCTTGCATATCCCAAAGTTATTATTATAAATAGTATTTGGAATGTCTGTGTCTGCCTTTACATGCAAAGAGGGCAGTCTTACTATGAAGCCACCTCAGATTTTTACATTTCTCTGTGTAGTTCATCATCATCAGGATGTTTCATTGATGGCAAAGATTGTTGGTTCAAGACCCAGGGGACGCTGAATGAACACCCTATACCTACTCATGCATTATGCCGTGTGAATTAGAGACATCATTTCAAGGTTTGGCGCTCAGTTCGGTCCTGCACGCATGTTTCTCATCTGTCTTCATCCTCTTCCTTTTTTCATCTTCCTCCTCTTCATCGCACTGTTTCTTCTTCCTCCTCAAAATGACTCACTGAAGAGCGGCTATAATTGAGTTAAGCCTTTATGCATATCAACCCAGAACATACATGGTGATGTATTTTGCTGTTACTTGAGCAGTTTGGGGTTCAGTGCATGGCTCAGGATTATTTAAATGGTATTCAGCAGACTTATCATAATCACTATTTTATTTTAATTATTTCCTCTTTCTAGCGATTAAGTGTTTTTCCCATTTAACAAAGATCAAAGATCCAATCAGACAGATACGTGCTAATAATCCTGACTTGCTTTCTACGCTCTCACACACGAAACAATATGTGCGTGGTTGGTTTGCTTGAACACTAAACACTTTCATCAGTCAAGTCAGTGACAAATCCTTAATTCACTCCTTAATTCACACCTTAATCAAGTTGCAGCAAAAGTCATAAACATGGGGATCGTTGAGACATATATTTATTTATAAATGCAAGATATGAACAAAACTGAATAAAGAAAATATATATAATAAAGAAGAAAATACATGTATTTTACAAAAACAGGTCATTTATGTATTTCAGCAGTTTTAACATAGTTTTTAAATATTTTTTATTACCTAAAAGTAATATCATTTATTGCTGTAAAGCAAAAACATGAGAGATAAAGAGACAGACACTATACTGCTGAACAGGTTGACTTTCTACAGCATATTGAAGCAACAGCACCCCCTATTGGTTAGATCACAGCCATGCCTGCTTTTCATATTAGTGTGGAAGATTGTGTGTTGAGGGTGTCTGATAGCATAAAACATGTATTGTTCAATTCAAAACACTGAGTTCTTATTGGATCACAGACTTAATGGCAGTGATGTCGCTCCTTTGATGTCTTTCTGGTCTCATGTAACCTAATACAACCATATCTAGCTGTGAATGTGTCTAAAATTGTCTCCGGTCTCTATTACAGTGCAGTGTAGATCCTCACAGAATGACATGATTGGATGATTTATTGTGCTGGTGTGTGTTTCCACATGGCCAATTGCGTTATGATGAGGAATAAGAGGGCAAACGTACAGTAAGTGGGTGTCTAATATGTGTCTGTGCTTTTCTGCTGCCTGTGAATTCCAATATTTTTGTGGGCACTTAAGTTTTTCAGAGGTGACATTTCATGCACCTCGGGTCACCAAGACTCCGTGCCTCCCACCTGATGCTTTTCCTCTCATCCTCCTTGCCCTGTCACTCACAGGTCTGCCTGAGACTGAAGGAGCGCCGCTCCCTTTCTGGTATAATTCAGCGAAGGCACAGATGGTGGAGATTTCATTCGCTGCCTGTTTAAACACAGAGGGGATACAATTTCCTGCTCAGGCAGAGAAGGTAAACAAAAGCACCAAATACAACCCATTTTTAAAATTTTGTTTCATGGGAATCTCAGAAAATCGTTTTTGTCTTTTTAATGCGTGTGTGTAGTTTTGTGTGTGTATACATATTTGCATGTGAATGTGTATTGGTGGGTACTATGTGTACTGTTGGAGCATATTACCTGTTTAATTCTTTAAATGACTAGTTTTTAATTCCTCAGTTGGCCAGCAGGCGTCACTGTGTCACAGAAAGAGAGAAAGAAAAAGGTGGATAGAATATGATTAATTAAACATTCAACCCATTTATCTATCTGTCTATCTATCTATCTATCTATCTATCTATCTATCTATCTATCTATCCGTCTGTCTGTCTGACTGTCTATCTATCTGTCTAATTTTTTTATTTTATTTTATTCTATCTTACTCTATTATATTATTATTTTATTTCATTCCATCTATTTTTTATTTTAGTCTATTCTCTTTTATTTATTTTATTCTATTCTGTTATTCTATTTATTTCATTTTATTTTACCTATTTTATGTTATTTTATTTTATTCTATTTTATGTCATTCTATTCTCTTTTATCTATATATATATATATTTTATCTAATTTAATTCTATTAAATTTTATGTTATTTTATCATATTTTTTTTAATTTATTGTTATTCAATTTAATTCAATTTTATTCTATTTTATTTTAATTCAGTTATTTTATTCCATGGGGATGGAAATATAATATTATTAATATTAGGATGAGCTGGAGGACGATGCACTGAGGGTACAGAATCTAAGATTGCCAGACGATTCCTTCTTAATGGCGCTAATCTGTTCTTATTTAATTCAATGTTTAAAAAGTCACGTATTTTACGACTCCATTATTGTTCTTCCCAAACCGTAAAGGCTTTCAGCTAGAAACATTAAAAGCAACATCACTTTCTAGTACATAAAAGAAGTAATGACTGTGTAAATGTGGTGTTTAGCTGATGCTGGCTGCTGTATTGTCAAAGTGCATTACAGACTGTAACTACTCTAACAGTCACATGCACTAAAAAGAGCTATTCAGGCTGTGGAATAACAGAAGAAAAGAGAAAAAAGCAAGTGGCACACGAGTTGCTGCACAACCCCGGTTCTAAAATGATTGGACACAGTAATTTCTGTCTTATTTATGTTCAAAACTGCATCCAAACTGATTTTTTTTGAATTGGGGTTGAAGATATTTGGAGTCCAATAACAAATGAAGAGACAGAAAAAGGAAAACAAAGAAACAGAAGAGCTGGAGGAGACTGTGGCTCAGTGTCCACTCATTTGCTGCTTCATTAATCATGCCTCCAAAGGGCTGCCTTCACCAGTTTGTGCATAAACATGTGCATACAGGATACCAGCATGTCTTTTTTAAAGGTAAGGCCATTTATCTATGTGTCTGTTTGTTCATCGCAAAGCCTACCTGTTGCATTTGCATGTTTGTTCATCTTCATATAGTTATCGTACTGTATGCTTGTCCATGCACAACAATGTGTCTACACTTTCCTGTGTGTTTGTGAGTTGTTGCTGCTGACTTTACAGCTCATTACAGACCACCAAAGAGTTCTGTGGCCTCCATCTAGTGTGGAGGAGGAGAGGTCCGTGACCCAGACTTAAGTGAAGACGCTGGGATGGAGAAGCTAACTTTGGCAGGGTCCCACCGGGGATGCTGTCTGCTGCCTGACAGCAACAAACAGCCAATCCTGCTTCCACCATACTTTGTGCTCATGTAGGAATAGCTTTAAGCTCTAAGCTTTATTTATTATGCAGTTTTGAATATTGCTCACATACTGTAACAACATTGAATAAAAAAAATAAACCTTTTGAGAATTTACTATAATTAGGTTTTCACTGTTTAACTAACAGAAAAAGTTGTTCATTGTCAGCTTCTTCATTCTATGTTACAGTTAAGTGTCAGGATGCATACAAATAATAAACAGGATATACTATACAGTATATTATCACCCTAACTAGGGGTGGATTGAGTGATTTGGCCGTATGTGAACCATTTCAGATCATTTATATATGTAAAAGTACTAATGTCACACTGTAGAAATTAATTCCTGCACTTGAACAGAAAGTTAGGGGCCGTTTTTACACGACAACCGTTTTACCCAAAACCGGTAAACTTTTGTTTCATTTCCTGTTTACACGAGAACGGCGTTTTCGGGGACTAAAAATGCAAACTTTTGAAAACGGGCTCCAGAGTGGAAACTTTTGAAAACGCCACCCTGCTGATGTCGTGTTAACGGGCAAAACGCAACTCCACTGAAAACGATGATGACACAGCCCTGCTTTGCACAAAATTCAAGCACATTTTTGCACTGACAAATTACAAACGATCCAGGAGACAGGTCTGTACAGGTCTGAGGCGACTTAAAGATGGAGGAGAAACAACTTAACTGCAGACAGACATGTAGAGGAGGATTGTTTCTGCTGTGAGCCACCGGGGATGTGGACTTTGTGCATTCAGTGTAGTAACCATTTTATTTGTACTTGAGCATATAAATTTCCTCATAGTCTGAATGGCTCCAATACAATTACAACTTTGCAAGGTTTGCAGGAGTAGAGCAGGGTGTAAAAGGCCACCGAGGCCTTATTGCATCAGTGTGACGGGGAGTGGAGAAAAGCACCACAGGGGAAGTAAACCATCATATAAATCACAATATTAGAACGTATTCGTTTGCAGCTGCCATCGCTGCTCACTAAAAGAGAGCGATATACAGTAGTGTTTACTGCAGAGTGTAGAAGTACTTGTACAATTTGTGCTTGTGAAGGTACTTTGTTTTTCTAATGTCTGTGGTTGACAGGAAATGTGTGTGTGATTCAGAGATGCATGATGTACAGTAGTTGTGTTTTCAGCCTTTATCGCATTCTTAAATTATGTATTGGTTTAGAGAAATGAGGACTAGAATACAGATATTAAATTCTGAGTGAAACAACATTATGGCTGAAAGCTCAGGTAAGACATATGACACAGAGAAATGCGGAGCAGGAAGGCGACGAATCCATCGCTGACCCCTTCACTGCTGGCTGGTACGTTTGAGTACTATAATCAAATATGTGCAGCAGTGTCTGAAGATTTTATTCATAAAGAGCTCATCATTCCTCCAACCACAGAGCAAAAAGTAAAAAAAAAAAAAAATTGACAACGTAATAACACTCTAAAATCCTCCATTATTCCAGCTGAGATGTTTGCTTCTGTAATGAAAGCAACAAACAAACATGCATAATTCAGCCAGCCAGCCAGCCTGAGTGGAAACGAGTGAAAAAACAAACAAAACAAGAGTCCAATAATTATTGGTGCAGAAAAATGATGAAGTACCCCACTTACACCTAAACAGCCTTGTTTACACTCATTTTCTTAGGGGCTATTCGGGAGGTGAGACACTTAGTTGTGTAGTTTATGTGAGTGTAAAGTGTGTGTGGTAATATTCAGCTGGAGACGCAGCTTCCTCTGCAAAGTGCTTTTGTCATTTTCTTTATGAAAAAACAAACAAACATTAGGCTGCAATAAAGTCCAGCTTAAAATTAGGGCACTAACAGCGGATGAGAGTAATGATGATGCCATTGGGAATAGATCTGAGGACGGGCGACACACACACACACACACACACACACACACACACACACACACACACACACACACACACACACACACACACAGAGGAAAACAGCAACACTAGTGGCTCTGTGAGTCTGTAGCAAGGAAACCTTATAAGAGCTGGATACCAGACTTGAAGATGGCATCTAATCATTTCAATGAAAGCTGCTTGCCCATTGGAGAAACCAAGTTTTGATCTTCCTGGTTTGCTTCCACCGTTGTGCATTGAGTTGCTTCACACATAGAGAAGCAAAATGGTTTACAAATGAATTAAATGCATGCAAGGTTTATTTAAAAAAATCTCTTTAATAACAATGGTGGGGTGCAGGTTTTCTTTTTTTTGCAACCCTGTCGATGGGCGGTCCTGAGCCACAGTAGTGCTTTGAACCAAATGCTAAGATATTGCGCGCTAAAATAAAACTGACTTGACCGTGCTCACCACATTAGCAGCACTCCGTAGAGAAAATACCACACAATGGTTGCCTCACTCTGTATCTCTCTATTTCTGCCTCTAAACATATAAAAATGGTACAGTTTACACCTGGAAACAATGCTGAAATTTCGACGACCCCATGTTGGTCACGTGACACGGGGCAGCCCGCCGCAGGACAAATCACGCTTAACATTTTCAATTATAACAGCTATAAAACTAATATTAATGGTCAAAACCAAAAGAAAACATCTTGTTGATATTCCAATGACCCAGTTTTACAGAGAAAAAGCTAAATTAAAAATAAACATTATAAATAATGAGTATTCATATCAATACATCCCAGTTGTCAAGTCTCAGTTTGAACACAGAGACACAGTCATGAATGGAAAGACGCTTTGCAGGCTCACATAGACATTTAGGGAGAGATTGCAATGGACTTGGACGCACATTTGAAATTTCATATGCCATCTCTTTCCAACAGCGTCGCCGCCTCACTTCTCAGTCGCACAACTTGTCGAGAAAAATGGGATAATGGAAGTCCTTTCTGGAATCTCCAGAGAGAGATGGGAGAGCAAAACAAGAGAGACAGACGACAAGCAGGTAATGAGAAAAAAATAAAGCAAAGAAAGCCCAAAAAAAAAGGGACAAAAATCAACAATTAAAGACTAAAAGGCGTAAAGGTGTGATGAATTATGCATCGGGGTAACTAGATGGTAGGAGGAAACCAATCTGGAGGAAAGGAGATCCCAGACTGATACGAGCTCCATTAATCCCTGGAATGACCTTCTCTACCTTTCCCACTCCTCTCAGTCCGACCGAGGAAGAGAGGAAGTTATTAAAATAAAAGTGACACTATTAAGGAAGCAGGGGAGAAGGAGAAGGCGGAGGGATAAAAAAAAAGAAAAAGGGATGCTGGTGGAGCACCTTGACTGTGACTGTAGAGGTGAGAGGAGATGATGGAGTAGATTGCTATCTCTCTTTGGCTTAAGTATCACTCCCTCCACTTTGACCTGGCAGAGACACACACTGCAGATGCAGTCCTACAAGACACACCTAAGGACCCACAATATTTCAATTTTCTCAGTTACTTTCTTACAAATGTTGTCATTTCACACAACAGAATGTTTTCTCTATGCACAGTTTTGACAAAGGTGATGTTAGTTACATGTGGGCACCAATCAATCCACATTTAATCAAACCACAACCACACAGTCCTGATGAAGGGGTTTCCTCAATTCTTTAGGGTTAAGCTATTTCGTTACCGTTTATTTAGCGAACGCAAAGTCCTCAACCGTTGAGTGGCGTCTGACACCAGGTGTTTGTTACGGAAAATGTATTCTGAGCAGACTGTGCAAAATAGCAGGAGATGAAGCAACCACAGTGCTTGCCTTGATTCCTACATTTTATTCCCCGTCCTCTTTAGTTTGTTTCGTGTCAAACGGAAATGGCGATTTGTGTGTTTCATAAGGCCGTTTTTTTATTTATTTATTTATTTTTCCGGGGCTTCCTGCCTCAGTCCATTCAAATTCTGACAAATTCAAACCGTTTTTCAGAGCTGCGAGTCAATGTGTTTGGTGCCGTCACAAAAAAAGCTTTCTCACTGTGTCGCTCAGGAGGGGCCTGTTGTGACAAATCTGACATTCTGACTGAACAGCTGAGGGGTTTGCTGACTATTTTCCTGTCATTTTACTTGACGACTGGCTGAGTTGCGGACATTTGAATGACTGGCTATAGTTTCCAGAGGGAGTGACAGACAGTCCGCTTTGGTTACTGAATGTAAATCTGACTGTATTGAGTCACTGACTGACTGTCTGGCAAGCCAAGTGACTGATTACCTAGTTGTTGCTTCATTGGCTGGTGAGCTGACTCTGTCATCCAACTGGTTTGACTGGAGACGGACTATTTGTCAGTTTAGCTGCTCAGGTCACACACTGACTGCAAAAGAAAATATCTCTCAAAAAAATCTCGGAGACACGATAAATTAGACTAATATGATGATATCGAGAGGAAGAAACCACAGAGAGGAAAAATGGACAAAAGAGAGAATTTGGAGCAAAGAAATAAGAGTAGTAAGGAGGAGAAATGTCCCCAAAAACCAGTATAGCAGAAAACCTCTGCTGCTGTTCAAATATTTAGTAAGACAAGACTCCAGGCACTTAGTCATTTTGTTAATCTGCCAACACACAAACACACGAACACACACACTAACGTCTTAATAAAGGAATGTGCCTCCACTGTAGGTAACCTTCACTCCTCTGTGAAACATCTGTTACTGCATTGCAGAGGCTGTTGCAAAACAGAGAGAAAAAGGATATTTTTGAGGATATTTCGAAACAGCGATAAGTTCTTTTTTTTATCAAGTGTAGATAGAGGCCCGACGGAACACGCAGGGTCAGAATGTGAGGGTAGGAAATACTTGAGTACTCTGAGGGGAAGGAGAATACATGAAGAAACACAGAGTGAGATGGACGGAATGAGAAACGGAGGGGAAGCTGCAAGGCAGACACTTTGCATGTTCACAATGAAAAGCACCGTGTATGTTTAAAATGAGCCAGAGGTCAGGTCTGATCATGTCACGAGCATCTAGAAAAGAAAGAACTGAAGGGGAGGAAGGAGTGATGAGGTTCCAATGTATATTTTATACAAATCGCAGAGGTCAGATTTTAGGGTCAGGAGATAAAAAAAAAATTAAAAAAAAGGCGGTAGAGGTGGAGTAGCTTTAAAAGAGGAAACGTGGATCACAGGTCAGGTTTAAGTGTCGAGCTAAAGAGTGAGCAACGTGGAAACAGCAAAGGGAGACAAAAGGAGACAGTGGGAGACAAAGGGATGTGAAGGTCGTGACGCCTGACCATGAATTCACAAAGAGAAACGGGTCAGGATAAAAAAAACAACCAGGAGGACGGAGTGTAATGTACATTTAGCATAGAGTATTACTCTGTGTGGTGAAGACATGTGAAAGGCTTTGTTGAAACCAGAGCATTATCACAAATGCAATTAACATGACGGTGCTGGTTGTGAAAAAGGATTTCTAAAAGGTCAAATACGTGGGGGGGGGCCATTTAGGGATAAGTGGGGGAGTGGCTTTGCTGCCTTTAGGCGCAATAGAGGCATTTGTCATATAACATTTAACCGTGTCTTCAGTGGAGAGAAAGGAATAATGTCCCTGAAAGGAGCACATGACTTTTGCGTTACATGACACCATCATTCTCTACAGAGGCTCCACACACAAACTTTGAGTAGTCGTCACGCTGAAAATGTTCCTCCTCTCTCTCCGTAGCTCTGCCTCTTACCTGGAAAAGGAGGAGCCTTGTGTGTGTTTGTGTGTATGATTGTGCATGAATGTGTGCTCCTGCAGACAGAACACATTTTACATTTGAGTGATGACTCATGTTTGTTCCGTCTTTGGACGTCAAGTTAAAAGAGGTCATGTCCGCACTCTACATATGAAATGGCACCAGCTGCCAGTTAGCTTAGCTTAGCTTAGCACAAAGACCGTCTGCTGTTGTGCATATTTACTAATTGTTTCATCTAACTCTTGGCAGAATTAACAAGTGCTTTTCCAAAATGTTGAGTTGTTGATTTAAGTAAAAGATATATACGTTTGCTGTATCATCAGAACTTAAGCTAATATTTTTTCCTATTTTTCTCTCCCACCCCAAATATACTGCAGCTAATCTGACCTTATTTTTACACGAAGCCTGTCTTGCCTCTAGCTCTAACCAGAGTTCACAGGCAACACTGACGCATTCTTCTTCTGCATATTAATGAATGTTGGATGACATAGCTTTTTTTAGATTGGAGGTGTTGACATGAGGGACATAGAGGGACATAGAGGGAGTTGTATCCGATGTGATTCATCCAAAATAAAAAACCCAAAACAAAACAAAACAAACCTGGAATCTGTTGTGATCCATTGTTTTCAATTACCATTTTGAAAGTCTTATAATTTGTGTGTGTGTGTGTGTGTGTGTGTGCGCGCCTGTGAGACATAGGCCAGCACCTTTTTTTTTTTTTCCTATCACGTTGCCTGCTTGTGACCATATGACATTTGAAGAACAAGAAAGATTATTAACGGCTTCAGGCCATGCATACACACATACATACACTCACACACACACACACATGCATGAACAGGCTAGATGAAATGTTTGAGCCCATATTCGAATGGAATAAGTGTTCCCTCATATATTTCTATCTCATCAGGAGGACATTTTAAAAAAGGCAGGATGGCAAAAATCCACAACTCTTTATTTAATGGAGGCCCGCGGTAATTCTCAACTGCTCAGCTTTAATCCTCTCCTATTATCATTATCATAAAACTGGCCAAACACTCTTAGCATAGCATTTTGTTCATGAAAGCACGATCAGAGATGTACCTCTGCATGTGCCAAAAACAAGAGTACAGTAGAATCGTTTAATGGTTTTCATCCAAAAGAAAAACAAGTTGAGTCTTTGGTTGCAAATTTTCATCTAAATGGGCAAAGCAGTTTTTCTAATAATCCTGCAGAGATGGCCACAAAAAATCATTTTAATAGAGGGGTAGTAAAGCTCACATTAAGCATTCGAGACGGAGAGTTTTTTTTTTTTAGGCTTCATATCTGAGCTTGTTTCAGTCCCCTATCTTAATAAGGGAAGGAGAGAAATTCAATAAACTCATAGATAAAGTAGGTTCCGCTGAAACCTGTTACCAATTATCAGGCTGCATCCGTCCCTGGAGTGTTTCTGTGTGTGTCTGCTTGTGCATGACTCTCTGCACACATTCATGTCTATGCGGGCAAATGCTCTTGTTATATTCCTGCAGGGATATGTGTATGTTAATGTCGCTATTGTATGCAATGTGATTATTATTGTGTCTGCAGGTGCATTTACACATTTGTCGCTGACATCTATAGACAATCAGTAGATTTCATAGTGCAATGCATGCATGTGCAACATTGACCTTGTGTGTGTGTGTGTGTGTGTGTGTGTGTGTGTGTGTGTGAAATCTCGAGAAAATAAAGGCTATAGAAGAAGCAAGAATAAATCAGAGGAAGAATATTATGAAGTCAAAATAAGACCAGAAGAGAGAAACTAACCAGGCTGATATATATTGTTGGTCTGTTTAAAAGATAACACACTCAATTTCTGCCGTGATGGAAGAGCATGGAACAAAATGCAATAACGGAAGAATGTGTGATTGAAAAAGAATAAAATGAGAACTTGAATCCACTTTTAACACCGAAAGCATGATCAACGTCTTATCTGTGCTTGCAAAATGTGACGAGGAAAATTGTGGAGGACGCTTTCATTTGATTTACGTCAGAATAAACAGGACAGAAAAACAAAACTTTCCAAAGTGGAAGTGAGAAGGAAGACGAAGGAGAACGTCCGGTCGTTGGCAGAAAAGGTAGTTTTCCCACTGGTTGATATTTTCAGACCCCAAAATGACTACAGATTGTTTTTCTGAACCATATCGTAAGGAATAAATATAACCTTTTTCCATCATTTTCAGCCTCCCTCCCTGCTCTAATGGCGTGTTCATTGAGGCATGTATGCATATATGTATGAGGCACAGCAGGTGGGAAAAGCTTCTGTATTGTTAATGTGAGGAACGTGGGTTTCTTGTGGTCCAGTGGGTAAAACAACAATTGATTTCTTTTTTGTTTCAGACCAACTGAGGTTGTCAGGTCCTTTTTGTCGGATCAATAATTTCAACACTTCACCGTGTTCATGCAGTGGCTTATCAATGAGGGGAATGAGTCACTGCATGCATGCACTGAACCGGACAATGAGCCTGTGTGGTTCAGTGTATGCATGTGTTTGTCTACCTTGCAGGAGGCTCTTGTACAACTTTGTCTTTTTTAAAGTTTTTTTAAAATTTATTAGCTAAATTGGCATTTTTATGACTCTCTGGTTGTTAATGCCATCGATGAAAATGCTGAAAACTGTTGCATTTGGTCTGTGGACGACTCTGCAATCTCTTTAAGTGTAAGAACTGCAGATTGAAAGCTGAAAAGAAAACCTGAAGAGAAAATTGAATTTGTGCATCCAACTGTGAGCACAAGAGGAGTGGAGGAAAAAAAAAGAAAAGTTCCCTTATTCTTTACTTCAGTTAAAGCAGCAATAGCCTTTGTGCATTACCTTAGAAACCAGTTTTTGTTGTGGACTGTTGTGGAGCAAATTCAAAAAGCTGAGACGTTATTTTTTAATATTTCATTTAACATAATCTATTTTTTCTTTCCATTTGGTCCTCCAGTTTTGTTCATTGATTCACCAACATGTGAAATAATACCTCAACCAATCTCTGGCATGCAGGCCGTAACCTCGTGTGTTATTGCACTTGGCAGTGTTGTGCAAGTACCTTGAAAATTGTAATCAATTACTCGTTACCTAATTACTCGGCTGCAAGGGTAAAATGTTGCGTTAGTCAATACTTTTGTTTCTCAGCCCATCTTTGTTAAAAACGTCTTTAAACAACTTTAAATCCTCCACATTCACACGTCACATCTTTGATTATTTAACACATGTAGGAGTAGAAGCCAAGACATTGTGGTTTGACAAGCCTTAAAGAGGCATTTATTGGTCATAAAGCAACCAGCTTTGCCTCAGTGTCTGCTCACTACTCTCCATAAGTCCTCTGATCTCAGCTGTGTGGTTCACACACCTCCGAATTGAACCCATGATGCTACCTTTGCATTTAATACTACGTATACATGACTGTAGGAGAAATTAATCCTGTTATGGTTATTTAAATGACAAAAACAACCACAATAACAATGCTAAATTGTCCTGTGTATCCTGTCCATTTTCCTGTTCGTTATATGTGTGTTAGCATCTTCACTTGGGACAGTTTTTGTCACTGGATGTGCACATCTTCACTGTCTGCTCTGTTCCCCTGATAAATTCATCATGCTGTCAGCGCCTCTGAGAGGAAGGAATGAGACGGAGAGATAAATGATCTGAGGGTGAAGATTAGAGGGAGGGGGAGGGAGCAAGCAGACAGGACATGAGACAACAGCAACGGAGTGAAGCTGGGAGAGATGGATTGGGGGGATGTGGATGCCAGCTACATTATAAGAAAGAGAGGTGACGGAGAGATAGAGAGGTGCAATAAAAAAACTCAACAAGAAAGAAAGGAGCACTGTTGCCTCACAGCATGAAGGTTCTGGGTTCAAATCCAGAACCTGAGACCTTTTTCTGCATGTTGTCTGCATGGGTTCCCTCCAGATGAACCAGTTTCCTCCTACAGTCACAAAACATGAAAAAATGATGACTCTAAACTGCTCCTATAGGTGTGAATGTGATTGTGAAAGTTTGCCTCTCTGTGTCTCAAACACTTGTCTAGGGTGTCTCCAAAGTCGGCTGGGGATAGGCTCCAGCCCCCTGCCGCCCTGCAAAGGATAATGAAAATCTCTATCTCTGAAAATATAGAAAATCAAGGGATGTAGATGCTGCTGCATGCAAAACACTCCAACAATGTCATAATTTCTACTCCCGGTTTCACATTTTCTGCTAATATATGTAGCCATATTGCAGGATTTTTTGCCGCTCAGTCCGCCTGAGGGGACGTGTTCCAGTGGGAAAGTGATGTCAGCGCATACCCTCGATACTAACTTTTAAGTTTGTGTTCATCCTAGTCATCTGATGTTGTTAGAACCCTTACATTAAAGCTGCAAAATAGGTCAGGATCACGATGTAATTTTAAATCAGTTTAATAATAAAAAAAAAGAAGAAATGTGATGAAAGTGATGGTACCTTTAAGAACAAGAGAATCATCCAGTACTCATCCAAAAAAACAAATCCTTTAAAGGCAGAGTCTGACCTGTTCTTTCCTATATTTAGTCACTTTGCACATGAGTTGTCACATAGCTAAAAATAGGCTGTAGAATAACCAGCATATAGCCTACAGTGCATGGCATCATATAAACCCATTTAGCTAATCTAAACGGATTATGCAAATGAGTGGGAGGAGAAAGGATAAAAGTGGGTTCAGTGCCACTCCACAGAAAGGGTTCCTTACATGTTGCTCTCTTGGTGCACTGCAGCTCTGCACCGCCTGCTGCATTCAGCTGCTGTTCCCTGTGACGAGTCAACAGATGGCGCTGTGGTACTTCAGTTGCATCACACATCACTGGCAGCAGACATGAATGGTGAGCTGGAGCACCAGTAGATCATCGAATTCACAGACAAAAGTACACTTAGCTGCATAAACACACTGGTTTTAGATGTGAGACATCGGATTATGTAACTAGGCATCCCCCCCACTGCCTGCTTGTTGCTTTAATTTCAAGATGGGAGCACTGTGTGTTTGTGTGTGTAAGTGTGTGGGAAAGTTGTGCGAGAGAGGGTTGTAAATTGAGCTTTAAAAAGTCTAATCTGACTTCTCCTCTTTTACAGACTCTCACTCCCACTGAGAGGTTCAGTGTGTCTGTCCTGTTTATCCCTCCTCTCATCCCACCTTCCCTGCTTTTGAGAAATTGTGATATTTTAACTGCATACTCTGATTCTCTCTCTCTCTCTCTCGTTTCCTCTCTCTCCATATGGGACATAGAAGGTGGGACACCTTCTATTATAGATAAAGCCTGTTACCTTGTCTTTTACTCTCTCTCCCTTGTGTTTTTTTCTCTCACTTACTTCCTTCTTTTTGCTGAATAATCACTTATCCTAGACACCATATTATCATTAGCAAAATTAATGTCCTCCATAAGTCATGCACACAAATGCATGTTTGCATTGCATTCAAAAAAGAAAAATCGGTTACAGTTAGAAGTCGACTGATAGAGGACTTTTAAAGGCCGATATCATAATGATGGTTTGGAGCTTCCTTCTTAGATGTTCATGCTGCTTCAGTACAGACAGAGGAATAGAACAGGTAACAGCAGTAAGAGAAAAAAAAAGAAAAAGAAAAGCAGTGCAAGATAAACAATACAGTTAACTTTCATTTAAATATAAATTATGAAGCCTCTGTGCAAAACAGTGATGTGCATCCCTGACTGATGAAGGTTGTGTTGCCATTGGTCATAAAACATGTTAAGCCAAGCTGATTAATCTGTCGACTGGTTAGACTTCACATTTACACATACTGGACAAAATATAGAAGCGTTCACACTTAGACAAACACAACAACACATTTACAGACTGGACAGACTAAGCACAAGTACTAGTAAAATAGTAAATAGTAAATAGTAAAATAGTAAAGTAAATAGTAAAATAAAAAAAAATAAAAAAATAAAATAAATACAGTAGCTGCATGTTTGTATTTGTTTAAAGAACACATATCTCCGCCAACGCCATTGGTGAATACTTTTAAATTTGGTCCTTAAAAAATATTTGATGCTTATATACTTTTGTACTCCAGTAAAATCTGGAATGGAAAGTGTGTGCACTTCTTTCAGCTCTGCTGGATCCTATAAGTTCACCACATTAATTAAAACATGATGACATCACGGGGAGCTTGTTGCTGCTGCTATAAGGCAAATCAGCTGTTATAGGCTTGATTGGCTCGTTTGCTTTCCTGCTACTTTAGCATCTGATGACTCAAAACCTTCAGGGGTTTTGAGGCCAACGTACAATTTACGAGTTACAGGGTTACATTGAATGTTTCCTATGCTGCACCCCCTCCTTGTCTCCGACAAACCTTAAAACTACCAGATTTCTGTGGCTCTCTCTGCTACTATCTGAGTCTCTGCATGCCTAAAGACAAATGCCTCATATCTTCACCAATTTAAGCGTCTCAGACATATGCTGCAATACTTTGCTTCATCGTCTTAACAGTTTCCTCCTGATTCTATCAAGCCTATGTTTTTGAAGCTGTTTCTTCCTCTCCTTCTTTAGATGTCTTGACTTTGATTTATTTAGTTTTGTTTTCCCACAGTCCTTCCTGGTTCTCCTTCTCCTCTCCTTCGTCTACCCCTTTTCTACACTCCTCTTTTTTCTCTTTAGCACAAACTGCAAAGATATTATTCAGCTGGAAATGAAGAGAACAATTTGGCTCAAATTACACTAACCAGCGAGCCTTCCATTCATTTCATCACATTCTTCCAGCCTTGATGTAATGATCCATGACATACTTATGAGGTAAATGTCTGCTGTCTGCATGACACAACCAATTGGGATGCGGTGCACCTTCTCAGCTCGCGAGTATGATGTAAATGACAGATGTGTATGTAAGAAGAAAAAAAACAAACATCCAAAATGAACCTTTTTCCTTTGTATGGACCATTTGGGTGAACAATTACGCTACGTGAACCTACATATCAATCAAACAACATGAGCAGACGTGGCTCACATGCATTGAAGAGAGCTTTAAAGCTGCAGAAACATGCATACTGCATACATGTAGAGATCTAGGTTACTGTATGCATATAAAAGTATAAGGAATAACTTCATGTCATCATAAGGGAATGCACATTGCACAGGAACATGGATTGTGACATGTGCAACAAAACTGGAGTCCTTCTATGAAGCTGAGTGCTGGAGCTCAGTGAACATGATAATATGAGATCCGAACCCTCAGGGGAATGTCCTTGTTTGCTATACACAGAAGGCAAGCCATAGGAGAACAGACAGATGTGTGTGTGATGTGTGGTTGAGATGTGGTTACATGTTTGTGGTGCGCAGTATTTTTTTTATAAGCATTGTATAAATGTCCCTCCATAAAGGAAAAACTGAAATACGACAAGCAACTGTGGCCCGTGTGCTTGAGTGTGTACACCAGCTGTATCATATCATGTAGGCCTATTCATACGTGCTGGCTTGTAGACAGAAGAGGAATGATAGGAAACTAAATGACTGGTGATGGATGATCTGAAGGAGCTCTAACTCATTTTGGGTTCCCTTTCCCCAATAGAGAATCACAACATGAAAAACTTGTTTGCTCTGTCAGTCCCCTGTTGAATGAGTCGGCCTGTGTCTGGTACAGTAGCCTCCAGCATCACTGTATCACTTTAGGTACAGGACCATCTTCCAAATCTGCATTTCCTCTCCCATCATTTCTCATTTAAACAGCTGAAAATTGTATAACTACTGGCAAAAAGCGCACTTTTTTCACACATGTCGACAGTGTAACTGTGGTGGAGAACAACAGAAAGTGAGCTACGTGCGAAGGAGGCTCGTTATTACTGACGCAGCATATCATAATGATTGAAACTACTTTACAACCTGCACCAACAAGCTTAAAACAACGACAAAGTGTGGTGGTTTTGTTGTGTCACCTAAAGATGAAAATACGCAGGGATGGTTGTGCACAGTGAATCAGACACTTTATTAACAATTGGTAATCATATTTTCTTTTTCTGCCCTCCTCTCCAACAATACAGGACAGAAATCTGTGAAGAAGTATAGATATCATATCCCACCGTACACTTTGTTTTTAGGACCTGAGTATTTAATTCTGGGAAAAACACCACAGCTGCTCTCGCAACAAACTGATCAATATTTATTAAGAATTTTACGAGTGGTAGGTCTCAAACAAATAACCAGAAATGGTTGAAACCAGCAGCACCTCAATTAAATAAATGACAATGGTGATTCTGTAGCATGTCGCCAACATTAAAGAAATGACTGCATGGGAAATCCTGAGAGCAGTCTTACAGTGGAAGTCCTTAGAGTTCACATTATTACAGGGAGTGAAACTTCACTAAATTCTGGCTTGACTACAGTGTGATCAACACAACAAAATGCTTGCTCTGAGGCAGAACGTAAATTATGCACAAATCTAGCTGTGCGCTGTTAATAATAGACTTAACCCGTCTCATTCCCTTTTGTTGAATAAAGCTGGGATGCCATTAAGGTTCAGTGCACAGTAATGCAGTACAGAAAAAAAAAACTGCTGCCGTTGCACAAAATAGCAGCTTTTCTTCTCAATGTAAGTAGTATTATCACGAGACAAGCACATGTTTAGATACAATCAGTGTTTATATTTTTAAAGCAGTGATTTTACGTTGCTGAGGTCAGAACAAAAGGCCCAGACCGGCCAGCGTTTATCAGATAATGGTGATTTAGGAAAACATGGAGCATTTCCCATTATAGACTGACAGACCAGTTTGTACACTGAGGCATGACTCTAACGCGCAGTTTCACAATAAAGAAACAGAAAAATCATTATTTTGCATAGCCCCCTTTTGTCAATCCATAGTGCAGTACAATAAATCATGTTTCATATGCTATGCCCGTCAGCATTCATTTTCCACAGTCCAGCCTGGAGCTAAAAAATATACGTTGTTTATAAGGTGGAGAGTCTATATGAAGATCAAGGTAAAGCACTGCATGAATACCTATTGTGTTTATTACAGTAACACAACACTAAACGATGGGAGTGTCATGATAAATCAGTATCCCTATTAATTGTGCTTCAACACCGGCTGCTACAGAAACCCATTTAACAATAAACTATCTCGCTGCCTCAGGCCTAATTTGTAGTAATCTGTACCCCATATGTGGAGACTTTGCACCAGTAGGTGATTGTGATTGGTGAAAACGCACCAATAGGTGGCGGCTTTGCAAAAACACATCATGACCAATGTAAAAGTCTAAAAACGAGAATAATGCTGTGTCCCGAACCGCATACTTCCATACTCAGTATACTGTAAATACCCGGATGGCATACTCAAAACGAATTGATTGAGTTAATTAATTGAAAAAGTAAGCTCTGGTAAAGAGGTAGCCACATTCCCTTAGTTTGACATCCTAAACTCCCACTTACATCTTCAAATATTTTACAGTTTACCAGCACTTTAGTGGAGTGAAAGAGCTGCTCTGTTGGTAGAGCTGCAGCGAGTGCACTGCAAAGTTAATGAAGTTCAGCTGAATGTTGTAATTACTGTACATACTCATACAGATATCTGCATGACTATGAAATCCTGATGGATTGTTTTTTCATGAATACATTTCTTGCTGAAAAGAAAATTGGTTTCTTTGAAGAGACACGATTGAACGTTACACCTGCAAATAAATGCCATAATTAAAAATGTTTCTCTGGAAGAACAGACAGAGACATAGATAGATGGCGGACACAACGAGTTGTAGACAATTAGAAGAAGTAATGTAGTTAAAACAAAAATGTACTTCAGTTTTGAAAAGTTGCAAAAGTGCTTGAACTGGTCTAAGAATGGGATCTCTTAGGCCAAATATTTAACAACGATATAACAAACTGTAGACTCTTTATTCCATCATATGACCCTTATATTCAAACAAATAAGCCCACCGCTGATAAAGACAGAAGAGGTGTGCAGAGTCTTTAAAGATGAAATAGCCAGCGGACAAACATAGTCCCCCACATCTCATGGTAATTGTCCTGTCAAGAGTGCAACTGAGGCTCCTTACGACTCGTAATGGTCTTGCTTACCAATACTTTGACCTTGAGCGCTAGCGATGATAAAAGAGGCTAATTTTTGTGGTGTGGGAGGCCACTGTGATGCATGGCATCATTTTGAGTCCGCTCTGTGAAGCTCTCGGGACGTTCAGTGTATTGCTAAAGGTCAAATCCAAAAGGTCACACTCTGAAAAGAACACACAAATATCCATAAATATCGAATATGAGGGAGATTTTATGACTACGGGCATGACAAAAATGCACATATATGCATTTTTATACATATAAAACCATACGATGAAAGCTAGAGTGGACACATTTTGTTTAGTCGTCTGGGTAAAAATAAGCAGCACACATGCATTTATATAATTTATTCTGTCTTCTTCACCCTTCCTTTCAGAAGAGCACAAACGCACCCACACACGTTAATTATTTGCATTCTGACCACATGTTGTCGATCTCATAACATCTGAGTTCAGCGTGAAAGAAACCAGAAGCTTGAACTTGATGATGCAACATGTTTCCCAGTCCACACCTACTGCTCTCTTATGCAAGTTAAGTTCTTAAGCAACTCTCTGGACATTGATCAGATTTTGAAGAGGTTACACATACATATAGGACATTCTTCAGGTAACTAATATCTTGTGTGGCAAAAGAATATGAACAGGCAGGAGGCCTCCACTAGGAATAACTATCTGCACATTCCTTTAGGAGAAGAACCAAAGTAGATCAATGGTAAACTAAGTACCTATAGCATCCGATGGTCTGGGCTTAGTCCGAGACCTCGTCAGCACCTAGCAACACCACTGACGGTGTGGGTTGACGGTTTCAGAGAGGCCAATATGAATAGAAAGCAAAGAACAGAGAAACAACAACATCTAAGCAGAGGCTAGGACTGGAGTTAGAGAATTAAATGGAATAAAAATGAATAAAAACAGCCAAAGGACGGAAAGTCGATTCCAAGCAAGAGAGCTGAGAGAGCTGTGCAGGGCTTCGAACTGTATTTGCATTGAACAATCGATGGAAACAGTGAAGTAAAGACAAGACAAAAGTTTTTGAAACAAGGGGAGAACCGGACTCAAGAGGATGTAGAGGGCAAGAGATGACGAAGAGAGAATGAGTTCAAGAGATTTGAGTTCTTGGGTAGGGTGTTAGTACATCTGCTGTCCCTCTCTCTCTCACACACACTGTCACATCTAAGCATGTACTGTTGTGATCCAGCAAGACAGAATAAATTACTCTGTCTCACCACATTTCATACATGAGTGCGTCTGCACACACACAAACATACAGTACACTCGTACGCACGGCCTCATCGCTACCAGTATTCATAAAGTCCAATGAATGCAGTCACTGCTGGAAAAAAGAGGGGCTTCTATATGTGTGTGGTTACATATGGCACACACACATATAGAAAATATGAAATAAAAAGATTTTCTCTTGTTATTGAAGAGCAGAAAGTCAGAGCCAGCTGGTCTGAAAGAATCGGGGTTTTACAGTGTCAGAGTCAGAGCTGTGTGTTTGGAAAATGATTGAATAGTTGTCCTTCAGATAAAGACGGAAAAGATCCACCTCCTCCACTACACGAAGGCGAGGCTGCTTCGCCGTCTATCACTTTTTAACAACGCACAGTTATAAAGTCGTTTTTTTTATTCCCTCAACAAAGATGCTCTTTAAGCTCATCCTTTTCAAGGACGTATGATCGAATTCTTCCTCTAATGGTGTTGTTGTCTTTGGCTTTTTGTCAAGAGGCCTCCTGAGAGAGGAAAGCACATCATGCCTGCTGAGGGATCAAGCTCGATGGCGCTATAACAGTTTGCATTTCAAAGGCGGATGATGAGTGACAAGTGTTTGAGAATTAAGACGAGACCTGTGGCCTAACATGTGACATGGTAGGTGAAATGAAAACAACTATGCAGGGCAACAGGTTTAAAGGCCCGTTTATGTCTGTAAACAGTCTATCTGTCAACGCCTACTTCCGTTCCTCCTCTAAATCGACATCGTCGACATCGTCTTTAACACAGAGCATAGACGGGCCTTCAGGCCACCAGTTTGTCTTATTGGGATTGACCTTTTGCTCTTTAGACCCTGTTACATATTGAGTGTTGTAGGCATGTACAGTTGGTTGGGTGACCCATCTTCAGATGTGAGGTCAGAGATGAAGGTCTGTTGCTGTGTTGATGCTCAACTTTGAGAAGTTAAAGAAGAAAATGTCCCTTCTTGAACTGGAACCTTCGCCTCAGAGTGGAAAAAAAAAATCACAAGCTCACTGCAATTTACTAAAAACAATTTGTTGGATATTAGCTGTTAGGAAAAGGTGAGTTTGTCCTATTTCAGTCCCCTACAACCCAAGATGACATCATCAAATTACATATTCAATGAATTTTAGTTAAAAAATTTAACGCTTAACTGATAGTGATGTAAAATAGAGAAGCACGGGAAATCTTTTGCTATGCTAAAGTATGATAACCTGGATAATACTCAGTATCCGATACAGATACTGTGGTACTGTGAGTATTATACAAGTAAAACTGAAACATCACCTAAATAACAATGCACCAAAATACATCTACTTCTGTCTCCTCACATAACTTTTCCTTGTTTGCTATGTTGATGTTTTATCATTAGTCACCGTGACTCATGTAGAGGGTGCTTTTAATCATGTTTTCTGTTCTTACTGGAACCTAATTAGAGACCCGCAGAAAAACGGCTTCGGACAAATCCATCATTAGGCTGTTCTCTGAATTCTACTATTTCATTTGGTGGAGGAATCTTTAATCAAAGGCCATACGACGTAGTTATGTTGGGGTTTAGTGTGCTTCTCTATATATCTCTCATGGACTTTAATAAAACTGCCACCAAAGTCTGGCATCAAGCAGAGCATGAGAACGTTGGTATGGCCCTTCCTTCCTGGTTTGAAGCATCACTTACTTTTTATTTAAGCCCCGCCCATTGTGACACAAACGTAAACTTTATGTTTATGGGAATACATTCCATATTCACTATGTTATAAACTGATCCAAATACTCCTCTTTGTGGCTCAGATTGGATGTCAGAGCATAAACTTTAAATGATTGAAAAAGCAATAAGCAGCTTCCGTCTGCTTTATGCCTCATAGCCATTCTTAAATCACAGTAAAACACTGTGTGCACTGCCTAATTGTTTAAATACCATATAGCAAGTGTGCTTCGAGGGAAATCACCCGTGGCTGTTAAAGGAAAAAGAAATAGACCCCAGTATTGGAGGCGGTTTAATCCATATGATCATGATGATTTGTGAGGCCTGAACCTACACAAGGCCAAAACATTGATAGCTTTGTTTTAGTCTGCTGACCTCGGAAGACTTAAAAGAGAGATTGTCTCACATACAGCTCTGATATGAGGGTGTGGGTCTGGATTTGCCTCTCGGCATGAAACTTAAGACGACCCCACAAAGAAGGATTTGACTGTGAGGAATATGAGAATCTGTACTCCCAAAATTTTATTAAGAACGCTAAATTCTTTATGCAAGGATCATAAACCTGGAGCTATGTGTCATATATTTCTCCACTGATACATTCATGCTCTCCCTCCTCACTTTCTCTCCCCATTTCCTGTCTCAGTCTTCCTGTCTCAATCTTCAACTGTGCCATCCAAAATGAAAGCAAAAACTACTAACTAAAAGAAGCTTACTCAAAAGCTTGCAAGACTGACATGTTGAAATAGCTGTAAATAATAACATCTAAATGAAGACCTTCACCCTCATTAACAATCCATAATAATTTAAAGCTGAATTGATGCATTGGTTAGCTCACTGACAGATAATCATTTGGACATTTGTTATTGTCAGTTTCTTAAATATAAGCATGTTTTATATCGTAGCACTGTTGCCTCACAATACGTTTCCGTGTGGAGTTTGCATGTTCTCCCCCATGTCTGTGTGGGTTCTCTCCGGGTTTTCCGGCTTCCTCTCACAGTCCAATAATATTGGTGCAATATAGGTGAACTGGTGACTCTAAATTGACCGTAGGTGTGAATGTGAGTGAGAATGGTTGTTTGTTTGTCTATGTGTCCCTGTGATGAACTGGTGACCTGTCCAGGGTGAACCCTGCCTCTCGCCCAATGTCAGCTGGGCTAGGCTCCAGCCCCCCCCCACGACCCTGCACGGGATAAGCGGTTAGAGAAAATGGATGGATGTAAAATTTTCTGCATTTCAAAGTCCCTTCGGAAACTCAATAGAGTTTTTTTATGAGGAAATTCAAACTTTCCTTTCAAAGTTATTAATGATAAAAAAGCAGAAAACAGTTTTTCCCCCCGTAAACATTGTGAAGGCAAACAACAGGAAGTCATGTTAATAGATCTTGGTCTTGATCTTGCATGCAGAGGACACAGTGTTATTCTACCTCAGGCGGGAAATGTCGTTTCACAGATGACCAGATTTGAATGGGCGGTCCGCCGTGGTGCATGGAACATCAAACAATGGGTTTGCTGACAAAGACGGTCACAAACAAAGGATGCTTTCTACCTGAATGATTAGAAACTTTTGTTGGGGAAAATGACCCACATTACACCGCTTGTGCTCTTCAAATCAAATCTACATGAAAGGAACCTAAAGATTTGTGCCTCCTTTTGTGCCTTTTCATGAGTGATATCTGTAAACCCGTACTGAATGTTGGACTTAGAAGAGCAGAACCACCGACACATACGATCAATCTTTTGAATGTTTTCTACACTTTGCCTACATTCACGGAGGAACGCCATCATTTCTGGCTGAGCTTGCTGTGCCAGTGTAACAACAGTATCTTGGCAGCCAGCTTGCTGGCTTGTGCTCGCAGCAGCAGTGAGTCTCAGTAGGCTAATGATGACGAACAGACGCAACGGTTACAGTACAGCGGAAACAACAAGTGGGCATTACAGTAACGCATTTTCCTCAATGGCGGCACAATGTTTCTACCACTCATTAATGATGCCTATGGAAGATATGCGGCTGTATGGCTGCCAAATCATATGTTCTCTTGTCAGGAGAAGGAAGGGAGACTTTATGAAGAGGGAAAGCTTCAGAAAACAAGACGGAAGATGGAAACAAACATCGTGCAAAGACATGTTAGCATCATTGGGATGCATCATTCTTCTCTGGCGTTTGTGTGTCTCCATAGGTGGATGCTGACAGTTAGTCATCTGCTACCATCTATTCTCATTATCTTCCTTTCTGCCTGTGCCAAGCTGATTCTGTCTTCTGCTCCCCCCCCCCCCACGACACAGGTCCTGAGTGTGCTCATTGTTGCATTGCTCTCTTGTCAGGAAGTGAGACGTAGCAGAAAGAGAAAGAGGGGAAGAAAAAAGAAATAGAGTGAGGGAAGATTTTACACTCCAGTTGCTCACAGAAGAGCTCAGAGAAGCACAGTGAGACTGATTCTCAGCAGAGACAGAAGACAGACGGGGAAAGAAAGCCAAAGCTTGTGTCTCGGTTCAACTGAGGGAGAAAAGGATGGAGAAAGAGGGCAAAGAGAGAGGGAGAGGAAGGGAACAGCATGCCCTCCTGATGACACAGAATGCTGCCCAGTTGGCCCCTGTGCCTGTGACATCCCATAGACATGGAGTGATGACAGACACACTGTGGATGATTCTACTGTTGTCTACCTGACAAGTCGACACGGCTCTGCCTATCAGCGCTGACAAGGACATCCATCCTGTGTCCTGGAGAGACCACGAGACAAGCAAGACAGATGCAGAAACACCCTCCACCCTCCTGTCATTTCCTGCAAACACACACCTCAGCTTTCATCACCATCCAACAACACCTCAAGTGCCTCGGCCGACCGGAGCGGCCCGAAGCATCCGAGCAGGAGTACTGTTTTCTGAGGCCAAGATAACTGAACCCACCTGATATATAGGCTTTGTCATCGAGCACAGTGGACTGAACTGTCGTGCTGTCTCAACCCCCCACCTGCTCACAATGAAACCTAAAGTTAGTGAAGTGAGGGCAAGGTGGGTGAATAAAAAGGTGGTCTTTTTACAGTGCAGCGCGTGAAATGATCCATCGCAGCAGATTACAGTTGGAATTGGACCGAAGCTGAAGCAAAACAAGGGAAATGAAGTTAACTTTTAAAGTTCAAATAGTCAGTCTCTAATGAAATTATGATTGGAAATATTTTAAGTGACTTTACATTTTGTAATGTAAGGAGAATACAGCTGTGGGTTGACTCATAATGACTAAAACACTCTAAATTTATCCATATTACAGCACACCTGTGGTATAACGTATTTATTTTTTAACATCAGAGACTGTTTATATGTATATGTATTATATTTATCTATGATAAGATGCCCATAATAAATAGCTGATAACATTGTAGGCACCTTATGTACAAATGTATTTATTTATCGATTCATTTATTTCTTTCATCTGAGCTCCTATGTCTCAACTTGCGACTCCATTTTGGATGCTAAACTGCCCTTTGTTGTTGAGTATTGTGCTGGGCAATGACAATAAAATCTAATCTAATCTAATCTAATCTAATCTAATCTAATTACTTTGCCTTTTGTAACACTTTTCTTACATGTAGCTCTTTTGAAAAAAGCAAAAAGCATGTTTGCACAAAGTTTTTACATTGAAACACGTGAGACAACAGTTTGTGTTACCAGAGAAAACCTGGTATTAAGGAGTTACAATTAGCGTCGCATCAGAAACAACACAAATCAGGGGAATGTCCTACAATTATAGCTACATTAAGAGAAAATTGTGATGTAATTGCGCTCACGTATGAACCCAAGGAAGGAATAGCACCTGCGAGCTACCACTGGATGCGTAGAAGTGTGCATTTGTGTGTTTTGTTGGTGTTTTCACCCATCTGTGTATCTCGATGAAGCTCCCTTATGTGTCATCAGTTGTGTAAAGTTTGGTCATGCCTTCAGAAAGCATTACCGCAGACACACACACACGCAAGAGCAAAACGCACAAACAAATTGTTAAGGCACAACAATACACCCACGTATATCTAGAAGAATAAGAGGATTATGACTGACAGGCAGAAAATCGATTGTGTCAGAGAGGATGATGGTTTCAGGCTTGTAATGGTGTTGACTTAGACACTGGCAGTCCAAAGTGAGAGAGATGCTGATTGACCAGCTGGTTGAGGACACATATAATGAGACACATGAGCTAATGAGCAAGACAATGAAGTGGAGGGGAGGGGGAAAAAGCACCTATGACAAAATGCAAGGAGACAGTCACAAACAGGGTGGTTATGTATTATGTAAGCTGCCTTGATTGGATGAAACATGCATTGAATTATAATGGCGTAGGCTATTTCACTTATTACACTACATTACACCATGAAACGCTCTGCGTGTTATGCAAAAGACAAACATGCAGCCAGGATACAGAGAATCTGCTGTGTGGCTAACTCATTTTGCTTCTATGGGCCCAGTAATACACATCACCACACACACACACACACACACACACTGTTCTAAATACTGGGCTATTGTTAATCACGGAAAAACCTTTAGGATTTTTATGAAAGTGGAAGCATAAATTTGTGCATGTGAGATCCTGCAGGATTTTAGGACGGAGGAGGATTCATACTACAACTTGACGTCCTTGCAGTTGTGCAAGACGTTGAGAAAGACCTAACTTACAGGTTGTTAAATGCACCACTAAGCTTACAAGGAAATACATACAGTATCTTAAACTTTTTAGAAATGCTTTTTTTAATTTAAATTTCTTGCTCATGTATGTTTTAATACACAACAATGTTTACTTTTAGCTTACAAGAGCACAGAAGTGACAAAACACTAAATCTGATAATGACTATGCACATTTTAAATGGGAATAAAGATGCTTACATTGATATTTAATGATCTTAATCAACAATCCTGAGCTCTCAGAGGAGTAGTTTTCAAACAGTGAGGCGCATGGCTGAAGTGTAGGGACATGGGAATAGAAGTAATAACTCAAGCAAATACTGTATGAGATGAAAAGGAGAGGTACATGGCACAGAGGTACATTTGCCCCCGTTACCAACATGGACCGCAGTTGCATCAGCAGCAGCTGCGAGACACACCTCATGGAAGGCAATTAAGATGAGTTGACTCCATGAGTTGACTCCATGTCAACATTCACAGCCTCCAAATGAAGCGCTCATGTCCCATGGGATGGTTGAAAATGATAGGAAGGGTCAGTCGGGAAAGATTCACAAGTCAAACAACTACTATTTTAAAAAAAACTACTCTCCTCATCACTTATTTACAGTGGAGTGCAACTATTTTTTTGTGTATCTGTGCATGTTTGTGCTTGCATGATGGAGAAGGAATATGTTGTGCATGCACACAGGTTGGACAAGCGGCGTAAGCATCTTCATGCACAAGCGTGCCGCATCTGGCTGAGACTGTGATACTTTCAAGGTTTGTTAATCCACAAGAAAGTCATCCAGATCTGAGATGTACGAAATAGGTGTGCTTGTATAAATAAATAAGGCTTTTTTTTTTCCTGCTGTAGATGCAGAAAGCTGAAATACTCCAGTTGCCACCATATATATATGTTTTTTCCAAAATGAAATATCCCAGTCAATATTAATTGGCAGCAGCGTTAGTGCTGCAGTGTGAATAGGCCCCTTATTAGCCCCCACTGGGCAGCAATCAGACTCCAATGTTTTTAACTCAGAAATACAAGAGTGTGGCCACGGTGCAAAAAAAAAAAGCATGAGTGCCCGTCCTTTAAAGCAACCAAACTTTCACCAGCTTGTGCAGTAAACTGCAAAGTGGATTAAAAAAAACTCTATTTGGATCAGCAGACTTGCAAAAACATGACAAACAGATGAGTAAAAGAAGCGAGAGAAGAAGAAGAAGAAGTCACTGTAACAGCCTCTGTGAGGCAGCTGGCATTACAGTTTCTGAGCAGGGGGAGATTTGTAAAACATGGACATTACAACAATGGCTGAAGCATAATCTGCCCAATCCCATTACTGGCTAGAACCATCCACTGAGACAGACAGACACACACATAGATGAAAGGAGCAAATCTGTCAGTCTGTGTGTGTGAGAGGAGGAGAGATGTGGGAGGCAGAAAGGATGGGAGGAAGGAGGTAATGAAGAACAGGAGGATGCTACAGAGAAAGTGACAGAGATGAGGGGTTTTTTTTTTGCACAATGCAACAATAGGGCATGTTTGCATCACAGCACAGTTCTACAAAATGGGACAAGACAGTCTTATTAAAAGGATGGCCTTGGCTAAATAAAGAAACTGTGGTGTGGTCTTCACTTGCCTTGCCAAGTTAGCTTATCCACTGAAAAATGCTGTGCAGCTGTTACATTTTAGGTGTTTCATATCAATTTAACCTTATTTTACTGAACATTGCTTCCATATTGACTTTATCATCTAAATAAAATCAAATAGTACAGTTTTATATGTTTCAGTCTTGTTAAATTAGAAAAATCCAAATAAAGTGTCATTTTAGAACACTTTTATTCATTCATCATTAGCTACAAGCTATGTTCTGTTTCACAAACTGTACAAGTCAACATCACATACTGCAGTGTAACCAGTATACTGCTTTATTGCACTACAAACTGGTGCTGCATTATTATATGGGCCAAATGAAGTGTATCTCTGTCAGCATAACAGGACCTAGTTATGGTACCAACTAATCAGAGGGTCATCAGAGAAGTTGTGCCTTGCTTGAATTGAGCCTTTCTCGTCGAGTTCACTCAGGTCTGCAGACCAACACCATGACCTTCTTTAACCTTAACAATTTGACTGGCGAAGCTTGTCTGAGGCAGTGAAGCGCCTAAAGTACCTGATTCACTCGAGCCAGAAACATCCTTTAACCTCAAGCTCACCTGTCAGACCTGAATGTCCATTTGATGCTTCCTGCTGTGCTGTGAGATAAACATTTTTTAAGGTTATGGCCAAGCCACTGCTCTCTAAAGGGTAGCAGCCAGCATGATGTTCACGTTTAAAAAAAAATGGCAATTCATCTTAAACTGTAACTAAAGTCACTCTGAAGCCCAATTTCCACTGCATGGTATTGGCTCTAATCCACATGACTCTACTTGACTTTTGTTGGTTTTCCATTAGGGAAAAAATACCTGGTACCTGGCACTACTTTTTTAGGACCACTTCCGTTGTGATTCCAAGTGGGCCGAGCAGATACTAAAAAGTCAAGTGAAATGTTATAGACCCCTGATTGGTCAATGCCACACACGCACGGAATAGCCTGCACAGCACAAATCAATGGCCGCCACACTCAAACAGCCAAGCTACTTTGGCGACCTACTTCCTGTACCTGCATGTTGATATTATCCCAAGGGATTATCCTCTTTCGTCTGGTTTGGTCTCGTCAGGCCATTTTTGTTTTTTTGTGTACATTTTGTTGAAATTCAGAAGTAAACAGTTTTCCATCCATCTTTCAGTCAAATAACATCAATTGGACATGGCTCAGGTTAAAGTTAAACAAATTACATCTAGCCAGAGCCTCCGCACCACCACATACATAAAGGCTGTTTTTGAAAAGTTCTGGTGGTTCACTCCAGACAAATCCCTTAGCCTCCGATAAAACTCCGGACCAAGCAAGAACTAATTACCCTGTTGTCACTTCTCAGCTCCCTCCAGAGAGCCAGAACAGCTACCATGCTGTGGCCACGCGTGTGTGAGAAAACATCTCAGGAGTGTGTTGTGATGTTAACGCCTATAGGCTTGTTTGTGCAGCTGGCTTCCTGTTCCTGTAGGTTTACATACTGTCAGTTTGTGCTTGAGCATGACAGACTTGGTGGCCATCACGAAAAAAACGCTTCCAATTTTAGTTACCATGAGTCAGCAAAAACATGAAAGTGTGTGTATGTCTCCTCTGTTTTCCTGTCCAACTTTTCTTCCTATTATCTGGGTTCTATTCAGTAGAAGCTGGTCTGACTGTGATTAATGATGTGGAGGTCAGACTAAATATCAGACCCAGACACTGACATCCTTACTTCCTCTCTGGTTGACCTCACTATTGCAACAGTTTTTGCTTCTTGATCTCTTGCTCTGTTCTTGTTAGGCTTCCTCTTTTTCTTCATTTATAAATAAACTCCTTTATTTACCATACCTTTATTTATTTATGTACCTTCTTCTTCTCTTGTTTGTCTCCGTTCTTCCTCTCTATCTCAGTCTGTTTTACTCTGCACATATCCGCGTCCGTCTTCTCTCGTTCTTCCCTCTATCTTGCTGTGCGTATTTCTTCTTGTTCCTCCTCCTGTCCCCATGTCCTCCCTTCCCTAATTGACCAAAACTGAAGAAGAATCCATTACACCATGACAGACTTTCTGAAAGATGAATAGCTTCGGTGAAAATGTCAAACCCAATGTTGTGTATATAATCTGCATCACGCCATCCTTCATACCATTACGGGCTGACTCATATTCGTTTGATGCAAGAGTTCAGATAGACAAGTTGTTTAAAGTAACATTAAGGCCATTAATGACCTTCAAAGTAAAAAAAATAATGTCCTTTTAAAGGAAGTGGAATGCTGAGAGACAGTTTGCATGCATAACACGCCGCCTTTGAATTCACATTATAGCATCTGCTGTATTTACAGGGTTTATGCAGGGTCTCTGTAAGTGGATGCAATTACCTTTTCAAAAAACATGTGGCGAGCAAAGCACCAATAATGAGAAACGATATACTATTACCAGCCTGTTTGTGACTGGAGTTATTTTAAGAGTTTACAATGTTTTGGAATTAGTCTAGAAAAGAAACAAAATATAAAACTGCGTACAAACGATCAACATCTTTATTGTATCGTTAATTATTGCAGCACTGTGTTATGTTATATTTACTTTTCTTAATCCATCCACTGCAGAAGGAGGTGATCTGCACTGGCTAAGCTGTGAGAAAATAAGGTAAAATACGAAAGCATGAAGATGTAAGATGAGAGTCAGAATGAGTGGGTAAAGAATCGGCTTAAACTGTTGTCTAAATGTGTCATTGAGGTCCATATGCACAGAAATTACATTGCACTGCCTCTTTAATACAGTTTCATATAGTAGGGACAGTAATTCTCACAACCACAAAAGAATTGTAACATTAATTCATTTTAAAAACAAGAAAATCTCATTTAATTGACCTATGATCCCTTGGAATCATACAGCACAAAACAGGCCCATATACACATAAGATTATCACCAGTTACTCTGCATACAGTGTGGAGTTATTTCACTGCCTGATAGTAGTGTTATTGGTGCTGTGTGTGTGTGTGTGTGTGTGTGTGTGTGTGTGTGTGTGTGTGTGTTTGTGTGTGTGTGTGTGTGTGTGTGTGTTTGTGTGTGTGTGTGTGTGTTTGTGTGTGTGTGTGTGTGTGTGTGTGTGTGTGTGTGTGTGTTTGTGTGTGTGTGTGTGTGTGTGTGTGTGTGTGTGTTTGTGTGTGTGTGTGTGTGTGTGTGTCTCCTGCATGCCAGATCGCATCAATGAACCACCCACACTGCAAGCAGAGCAAGATTGTATGAGGCCATGCTTCACTTCCAACATTTATAATTTAACATACTGTACTGTCACACCTCCACTCATCTCTGGCTCTCTCTCTCTCTCCAACTCCCATCCTCTCTTATCTCACCATTTCTCCCCTGTATCTCTTTCTACTCGTCGTCTCCGTCTTCACACCCTCCCTCTCTCCAGCAACCACGCCTCTCACCTCTCACTCCCTCTCTCGTCTCGTCCCTCTGCTCTTTCTCCTTTCATTCGCCTCGGCCGTCCATCCCTTATCTCAACCATTCCTCTTATTTCCGTCCAATTTCCCCCCTCTCAATAATTTTATTTCCTGGAGCAAGGGATGGCATTAGCAGTCCATATGCCGCGGCGCCAACGTGCAATATGTTGGCACATGACAAGATTGTGTCTCCCTCTCCAAGCTGTGAGGAATGAGAGCAGGCAAGCATCAACACCATTCACCAGCCAACCGTGACAGGTAGCCATCCGCCACACGATAACCACGCTAGTTACTATTCTGCCTCTGCCCTCTTATACGACTCCTTTCACTGCTTTTATTGGTGCCTTCATATTCATATTTATTTATTTATTTTGTGACCTGTAACTGCAATAACCAAAGTTAAATATCCTATTGATTAGCTGAAAGCAATATGTGTTCAAGGATTGCATGCACGCTCCCTTGTTTTCTCCTTTTTCCATGCAGCAGACCTCCCACTCGTACTCAGTCTTCTTTCCAGGCTTAATGTATCATTTCCCCTCATTGCTCTTGCCTTTGTGTTTTATTTTTCTTCATTATTTTTTGTGTCATTTACTTAATAGTTCTTGCCATCAGTCTTTGTTGCTTGCCTGCGTTGCTATTTCCGTTTCGTGTCTTTTCTGCTCTTTCATCCCCCTCTGCAGTATTCTTTCCATTACCAGCTTGCTTTCTCCCACCAACTTTCATATGCCCTCCTTTTTCCTATTGTCAGTGCATGTCTGCCACATTTTGATATGACTGGCGACAGAGTTTTCATTCAATATACAGAATGGTGTTCCTCCGCTGACATACATACAGTATCTCAGGGAAGCCACAAAATGTCCCTTAACAGCAGTATGAACAGAATAATGAAATGTCACACATAGCATAATGAAAAAAAATGATCTCCAATATGTATGTAATCAGGAAATATGTCACACACTCCTAGCAAAAGCAAACAAAACTGTTTAAATTACATATTTTTTCCCAGAGAAAAACATTGCATGCATACAAATAATTCCAAGAATCATATTCAATTAAAAGCTTAAGCACAACTATACAAAGTTAATTAAATGAGTAGGAGTAAAGCGGTGGTTTTTCTATGCATGTAATGCAATCCCTGAAACTCCAAACATACAGATTTGCGTAACCAGGAGCCATAATACTCCCAAAGGACAACAAATGGCAATAAATAACTTGGCAAAGCAAAAGGGAGGAACTTGATGGAGAATATACTCAGTCGTCATAAATCCATCCTGCGTTGGTCTTGACATGCTTGAAAGATGCCAAAATCACAAAATGCCAAAAGTACAGTATCTACGAAATCTGTAAAGTTTTAAAATTGTCTAATGATATAATTGTACAGCAAACATCCAATGAAACCAGTTTTTCTTACATTTTTGACGGCCTTGTCCAAAATTGCAAGGTCTTTGCCTTACATCAATTCAGACTCCTATTCATGTAATATTAAACTGTGATTAGACTTATACTATAATGGTGGAATAAAATGAACAAGTTTCATGAACGCGACAGCCCTACACACACACACACACACACACACACACACATACATGCACACAAGGCCGAGGCTTACTTCTAATTCTGAATGGAAAAGATAATTCTTCCGCATAAAACTCAGGAGCCGGAGGGACACGACTGCCCTTTGCACACAAACATACGCATCCATGCAGACACACACACACACACACACACAGACACAAACACACACATGGGAGTCCACATTGAGTCATCTCCTCTCTGAACACCACAAAACCCCATTGACTACAGAGGGAGCACCACGAAGAGGACAAGAGAGAGAGAGAGAGAGGTGTGTATTTAAGGGAAGACGGAGCGGCGGAGAAGTCTGCTAATGGGGGGAGGAGACAAATTAAAAGAAATATATCAATGCGTGAAGGTGGAACAAAAGGGCAGAAGAGGGATGTGGCAAAGAGCTGATGTAAAGGTGACTGGTTCCATTTCTGAATAATGATCAGATATGTATAGTGATGAGGCCATGATGGCTGAGGTTGCCATTGAAACCAAAAAAGGCGCGTTTCTCATGACTGGTCATTTTTGACCTGGAACACCAAGGGTGTACACAAGTTCAGCAAAACACCCAAAATGTGAAAAAAAATTCACCAAATTTATTTTGTGAATTAATTAAACAAAGTCATGGAACCTTGTGACCTTATTTTTTTTTTTAGAGAGAAAACTTTTAATCAGTCAGATTTGACCAGAACACAACAGAAGGGTTAAAGATGCACCCAAAATATGAACTGGTGTAACGTAAATTAAACAGATACTGCTGTATCTTTTTTTTTAAATTTTAAAAATATTTTATAAATGCCTCTAACATTAGATAAAGCATTTAATAAGCAAGCTAATAAAACCAAATATCAATAGATATTATTTACTGCTTTCGTGAACAATGTCATCTTACAGGACCTTTTATTGACTTTAATTATTTAGGGGTCTTCATATGTGAATTGTCATATTGGGCCGAGATGCAGACACGTGCAACCTGGAGTAGCAAAGGTGATTCCATTGCCCCCCCGGCAGGTTGTGTAAACAGCATTTCACTGACAGTGACAATTTTGATTAATTGAATTCTGTCACCGTTTTACGACCACAACAAGGAAGGCGAGGGGCTTCTGTGACTCATTGCACACATGAGCAGTGCGGAGCCTGGAGTTCCTCATCCTTGCGTGTTGAAATTTGAGATTGATTGAACCAATTTTCTTCAGTCTGACATATGTATTAAAACATTACGTGTTCCACAAGCACTAATGCAAATTTAACCAACATATGACAGTCAAATGATGCGTAAGGTTTATGATAATGATTTTGATTAAATTGATTTAACGTGCGTTGCATCTAGTGGGTATCATTTTGACACAATACTCTATTTTCAGACATACACACATGACCCTGAAATAAAAAATTAATCAAATTAGTCTCAGTGAAATGCATTATTTCTTGTTTAATTCAGCATCAGTATCATAACACAGAACACCTATATAACTCTACTTGGTAAAAAAAAGAAGGACAAAGATGGACAGAGAAATTTTAGGAAGAAGAGAGGGAGGTTTGGGAGTCTGAAAAGAAATTGTCTTAAGGTCACCCAGAGGTGAGAAACTATCTCCACTAATGCACTTTCCATTTGTCAGAGTGTCCGTCAGACCAACACTCTGATAACCACACACACAGGCAATGCTGAGCAAACCAAAGCTCACTGTCTCCCATTTCAGGCATCATTACTCGGTAGAATGTTCCAAATTTGTTGCAGATACAATTTTCGAAGCTTTAACCTGAGAAACGAGTCAAGTGGAAATAAACAAAACAGGTGCATTACAGCAGAGAGCAGTGGGGGAAAGGTTGGCGGAGGGCATTGCTCCTCTTACCTCATATTATGACATTTCCTCTTTCCTGTTTTCGATTCAGCTCTGGTGACTGAGCTGCACCGTCTTCAGGTGAAATGATGTCACAGTTGTGACATGTTTACAATAATAAAGTGTCTTTGCCAATGCACAAGAAATGGTTCAATAGATAGAACTACATACATATCTTTGTCTCCTATTTATGTGGATATTTGACCACCGGTGGCCAAACATGCAAGTACCTGCCGAGTTCTGTACATTCCCCAGTGTGGAAAATCTGAATGATTCTATTGGAAATGAGTAGAACTGCTTGCCCTTGCAAATGTGCATCCATCTGAAGGGATTGCTTTGCAGGACAGACTAACTGCTATCATGCATGAGTTGTATGTCAAAAAGCACATGTGAAATATAAGTAATTGCTACAAATAGAATCAAGTTTGATAGTCAAGCATGTTCTCAGAGGGTGTTGGACTCAAGGCAATAAAACGAGTGATGATACATGCATTGTTGTACTCATGTACAAAGAGACCTCTATACTGACAAGAACCGCATGTCCAGATTCAAAAATAAGGTTTATGACCTGCTTATTGCTTTATATAATTTGCCCTTGAGATGGAGGGAGGTGCTGCTTTCCATTATTCTCCTCTTGATCCCGTCATCCACCGAGCCACATGGACACAGCCTCTCCTCTCATTCTCTCTCAGGGTCTTTTCATTTCGCTCGTCCCCAGAGCTCCATACGTCTTTCTGATAGTTCTCCCTGTGTGACTTTTCTCTGACACAGTCTCCCACGCAGAAAAGAGATGGATTTTTAAAATAATTTAGAAACTTCCCTCTCTTTACTGGCTGCATCTCTCTTGATCTCACTTGTTCATTTTTTTTGTCTCCATATTTCTCACTCCCCATTTTTCCCGTTCTCACACTGGTCACACAGCAGTGAGTCATCCTCTCATGTGTGTTTAGCAGTTGTCTCTTATTACCTCTGTTGAGTCCTTCCTCTCAACCAATCAGACTTTTGCATAGAAATCCCTCCGACATCACCTCTCTGGGCCAGGGAAAATTGGGAACTTGTGATTACTTTCCTAAGATTAACGTTCACTTATACCATTAGCATAATCAGAAACTTATGTTGCATTCAGTGGCCTGTTCAGCTATTACATGACGGTAAAGGGAGAAATCGACAATTTTTGATTCTGTACACTTATAACATGGTGTAATCTTTGTGTGTGCAACTTCTGAGCACTATAACATGACGAGGGAGTAATTTGTTCGGTGTCGTGACTGATCTGAAAGTGGACCGAGTGTTTTGTCTGCTGGAGTGCCTTTTAACAGTGCTTTTAAGGGAAACGTGCCCTTCCATCCAACCACGTGTGTGCACGCTGTGTTTGTATGTGACCTCAGCCGCTCTCCCTAAAAAGGTCTTTTTCCCTGCAGTAATAGCAGTGAAAAGTGCAAGAGGTGTAAATAGAAGAAGATGGGGGGAAAAAAACAAGGAAACCAGAATCAGCAAGAACAATAAAGACAGAAGGACATTTTAAGGTGAAGGTAAAATAAAAAAAAGCAGCAAAGCAGTTGTAATTAGTGCATATGAAAGAGTGCCCCTTTTGCTCTGCTTTAAAATGTCATTTCTAATGGCTAGGATTATTGAAGCATTGTGCGATTGTAGTCCTTTTTGAAGTGGCATAAAATGACGGCAATAATTACAGACAAATGCCAGTAAAAGTGACATGAAAGAACAGTTTCGGAACAGGAGGAATGGTTTCAGGAGGAGTTATCGCTCTCACTGCCAGTAATTAATTCTTTTTTTTTATAATTTTGGAATTGAAATAGTCTTCATAAAATGGACTTGTTTGAATTGTTTCCAGATATAAGACCTAAATCCACTACAAAACCATCACACCGTATACTTGGGGGTTGACCTATGATTTTATAAACGCTGGTCTCAGTTCACAGAATTGGTCAGTTTGGAGCGGAAAGCTGGGATGAAGAGATAGGGGAGAAAGTTTCATGAATAAAAACACTGTTTATGCGGTGCTTCACCTTTAGATCCGCTGTTGATATCAGACATATTTGTTCGTCACCCCCTGAAAATCACCTGGGACTTGATGTGGCCCTGTCTCCATTGTTGGATAATGTTATTACTGACTCACTGTATATATTTACCCTTTAGCTCCCCTCATCCTCTCCGCTGGACCTGCAGTGAATGTTAAGCAGGGATGTTGTGATAACACCGATTCTATTTCTGTATGCAAAACACAATGCATTTACGAAGTCGAATAGCCTGCTGCTGTCATTGATTACTAAAACCTTAAATCAGTAAAATATGACACATGTAAGCGTTCTACAATTTTCATTCCAAATATATAATAATAATAACAAATTAAAATCAACACAGGAGAAAAACTGGACATGTTTTTTTTTTTTTTTTTTACTTTTGACATTTTATATTTGTTGGTTTGTCAACAGGATTACGGAAAAACTACTGAATGGATTTCCATGAAACTTGGTGGGAGGATGGATCTTGGGACACATTGTGAGATTAGGCGTTTTCTTTAATTTCTCAGGGAAAAATACATGTATCTTGATATTTATCTATGAATGTGAGCAAATTAGGGCATATCCAAATAAAAATCCTAATCCACCAAATTAAAATTTTTTTTTTTATAGGGACTAGTCTGCCCGTAAATATGATTACAGGGCTATGAGTTTCATTTCAGATAAGGCTTTGTTGAATTAAAGAGGGATGTTGGGCCTTGGCGGAGGTATGTGCTCTACTGAATACCATTCTGGATATTTTCTTTTATCCTAGTTATGATTCAAACACTACCATGATTGTTCTCCTGAAATGAAATACCTCAACTGACTTAATATCTATCATAATTTTTGTATTTTGTTCCACTGAACAATCGTCAAGTTTGGTCTCAGCCTTGAAAACTTGAAACCTTGTTTGGAATCCATCAAACTTTTGTATAATAAAAAAAAAATATATATACTGTATATATATATATATATTTGTGTCACCAGGAAAGATGATAAACCTCTGATCAACTGAGTATAAACATGTCTGCCTTCTGTAGCTGGCTGGCTCCTTACCTGTGCTTCAGATTAGATGATTTTGGCTTCCCACCAAGACAACTTGTTCCGTTTTACAACCCAACAGATGTTAAACCTCCTCAGTGCACGAACCTCTTTACTCATCCTCTAAATACTAAAAGACTGCTTGTGCATGTGGAACATACTAATTTTTCCAGCGGGGACTGAATCTGTGTGATTTTGCCAGTGAAAAATGTGTCTTATAGTGAACATGTGTTTGCATGGATGAACACATTTAGATGTCTATCTGCAAAATCTGTATATATCTATGGAAAACACAAGGTTCAGTCGATGATTTCTGTCCATCGTAACACAGGGAGTACGGGATGAAGCTGGGATTGACACTGTGACATTAATTTGAAATCACAGGCTTGGGTGCAGAATTCATTCTGCATACCTGTAGTCAGATTGAGAACACTGTGCTAATAGGAAACTGATGCAGACATTAGGGGAGTGATAGCATGGAGTAGGCAGGATTTCTGATCATTGACATTTTGTAGTCAGTCAGCTAGTTGCTTACTCAGCAGTATTTACTGAATGTTGTGTGCATGGTCTAGAAAGATAGAGAGAACCCCCCCATCACACATACACACATTGTGTGGCGTAATATTAACATATAAATCCATTTTTGTAATATTCTTTAGTTCTAGCATGAGGGTGCACTTCAAACAGATATAATAACAATACTTGCATTGTAGTGTATATGGATAATTCTATATCACCCTTTATTATTCCTGCTGCAAAACAAAATTGAAGTGCTATCAGATAACTGCAGCTGCACACAAGAGAAGCAGAGCTTCAAAGAAATTGCAAGAATTTTATTTTTCATTTCCCTCTTTTGTCCCTCTGTCTCTGCTTCACTCACTGGAAACATCTGCTGTTTCTCTCCCTCATCATTTCAATCCTGCTTACCCAATCGCCCTCACGTATAAGTGCAGCTGTTGTAACTTACGTGTGTGTTTGCTTACGTCTGCTACAATTTTCACTATCTTCGAGTTGAGCACAGCTGCACAAAGCAAGCATGTCCGAGGCTACACTTAAACCAGCTTCCTGGCTCCCCGCTCAAAAATATAAAAAAAAAAAAAAGATGTGGTAAGTTAATGAGCATCGTATTCGTAAGGCACACTTTGCTCTATGGAAATTTCCTGGAAGTTATTAGAAAGTGTAACAGCTCCACCCTCTCTGGCAGGGAGACTTGATGGTGAATTACAGCACATAACTGACCAGTAGCTATATGTGTCCTGGAGGTATGTAATGGATCCAGTCAACTATGCACAGTCGATTTGCTCCGTCTTACCTTTACCAAATTTTAAATTCACGTTGCATTCACTGTAAAGCGGCAGAATATCGTCATGCACATGACTCATTAAATTTGAAGCACTTCTCTCTCTCCCAGCAACTCTCTCTCTCTGGATGTTCTGAGAATTATCATGTCCATTTCCAATTAATTCCCCCCTTAGCGCTCTTGGAACTGGAATAGTGAAAAAATTAGGGAAAGATGTCACAGCCGTCTGCTACCATATTACTTACCTTGACAGTTTAGTGAACACATAATAATACATAATAATGTGTAATGTGTGTTTTACTCTGGTATGTGATAAAATCGGTTATGACTCACCCTGGGAATAGGGGACAAGATAATTGTCAATGTGCAAGACCATCTTAATCTCATCAGGATGGTCTGAAACCTTCAGTATTCAGCATTTATGTTGTATTAATAATATCCTTTCAGTGGAATACAGTTAATTTTTTTTTTTTTGGGGGGGGGGGTTTGCATTTTATGCCTTTAATTGAAAGGGTAGCTGAGGATTTTGCAGGAAATATGGGAGAGAGAGTGAGGGGGAAGACATGCGGCAAAGGGCCACGGTCGGGAGTCGAACCCGTGGCCGCTGCTGGAGGACTGTAGCCTCGGTAGATATAGGACGCTTCACCCACTGGGGGGATCTGTGCCCCAATTTACTATTTTCTCCGTAAAGAAAAGATCATTCTGTTCAGCTGTTGGGTCTGATTAGGATGCCTTGGTTTTCATAATATAAGTCCAGGTGCAGTCTCACACTTGTGATTTTGTTTTGGGTCAAACTGTAAAGTCAGACAAGGACATGGACATGGAATGCTGGAATATTCTGTTTTAAATATGTATGTGCTGTGCTTTACCTTGACCCTTTGTTCCTCCAATCCAGAACAACTCAGCCATCTCCCTCTGTCTCTCCCACACATGCATGTGCCCACATATAGAAAGATGTATATACAAACACTAACTTAACTAAAACAGACAAAGCCCCATTGGCATGAGGAAGATAGAGAATTGGGGGTTGGTGATCTACAAGGGCAATTCTCCATTGGTGATCTGTAAGGGCAATTCTGCATTCAGTGCGTATCAAAAAAACGTATCAAACACACATTTAAAGACCGAGCAATAAAATGTGAGACTTTGGGGTCGGGGAGATGAATCCTTTAGCTCAAAATGACTGGGTTTAGAACTGGCCAGGGAAGACTGGGGAGATATTAACTAAATATACTTTCCTGTGGTGTGAAAAATTACCCAGAAGAGGGAAAATCAAATAGGAGGATGATCTGACATACCACAGTGGGCAACTGTGAGGATCAGCTAAATATATTTTAGAAGTGCATGGCTCCAAGAAGATAGGCATGTGACTCAGAGACTTTGTAAAATCATTTTCTCCCAAGCGCAACAAGCAGAGGATTTTTATTGCCTATAATCGCTTTGGTTACTTAATGATCCCACTGTATTTAACAACCAGACAATCTTTGTCCATTTTCTGCATTCATTCCACCTGAAGTCTGTATGAGAAGTAATAATATTGTGAGAAAATATGTGAGAATATTCTAAGAAAAAAATCATCAATCAAAGACAGGAAGTGTAAATTAAAAGAGACGACATGGAGGACATAATTATCTAAATAAAATGGGAAACAGAAAACACAGAACCTTCAAAATAAGAGCAACAACAGACTAGGACCAGAACCATGACATGAATGAGCTTATTACTGCAATACAGACTACAGAACGGTGAACTGATGATGGATTTTGTTATGCATTAACAGTCAATTTCGCAAAATGGTGCAATGTAGGAATTGTAGCATTTAAAGAGCCTTAAATTCTTATCAAATAACAACCTTCATTCCGCCGTCCAAATCCACCTTGTGCTGCTATTTAAAAGTTCTCAATTCATTGAATACAATTGTGTTATTCGCTGCCGTAAAATATTCTCCTCTCCTGCTACGATAAAAGTCTGCAATTAAATAAAGTATACTTGACGAACAGGTTTTTCCATTACGGATATCACACAACTGAAAGTCAGTGATTAGTCTGTTTCCCTCTTCCACTCTATGAAACCCACCTCATTCTCCTCAACACCGACTGCAGGAGGCTATGAAATGGATACGTACCTTCTCAAACCAATCAGGAACCAATCAGGCATGAATTCATCTGGACCAGCAGGAATATCTCAGCATGTCCCCCAGAAACACCAACACTTTGTTCAAAACACCGAGCAAAAGCCTCGGGCCACTACAAATTATAGTATATTTTACAAAGAATCAAACGCGGAGCTCTCAAGTTGCAAATCAACACAGGTTGGAAAAACTCACATCGGTGCCTTTTTCTGAACTCGCTTCCTCTGATGACAATAGAGGTTTTGGTGTTCCCCACTGTGCCGCTTTGTTTTGTCTGTCTTGCGGACTTTGTTGCTGCATTCATCACAGCTACAAAACCAAAACCGTCTATCACACTTCCGTACGTCCTCTACGTCGACATCAATACAACTGCAGAGGGGCAGTGAAGTTTCAAAAGTTTCGACGATGACAAATATGGCGACGGCCGTAGTAGGTTGTGATAATGTACTGAGTAAATACAAAGTGGTGAAAGCAGAGGTAACGATGTACTCGGCGGTCGTCCGTGAGGCCATCAGGTACATCGATACATGAGTACAGAGATTTTTTTTAACTTTTTATCGCTTCGCTTTTTTTCTTCTTCGTTGTTTCCGTACACATTTGTCACATTTGTCGTGCCTTGTTTGAATTGTAGCTGCACTGCCCTCAACTATTTATATACGTCTGTATCCGTATCTTTAACATAGAGCATAAACGGGCCTTTAGAGGGGAATCAAGCGCTCTGAATGGACATGCAATGGAGGAAATATATAGTCTTAAATAAAGCACTGATGGTAAGACAAGAAATTATTATCTTCTGTCATTTTGTTCAGCTCATTTTAAGACATATGCATTTGCTTTGTAATGGGTATCATTTGTCCCCAAAGGGTCACGAACTCAGACTCACAAAATATAGATTCAGATTTCTTCTGATTTCCCTGTGGAAAGGTCCCAGACATTTAAAAAAACAACAGGATGTATTATGGTGTTCAGCAGGGTGTATCAGGCTTTTATTATGACCTTAAAGGTCTGAATGCATATGGAGTGAAAAAAAATAAATAAAAAAAAAGAGTCCGAAGGGTATCGTGTGCTCAAAAGGTCACTATGAAAACAGCATATTTTGCAGCAAGTGTAAAGACTGTAGAGAAAATCACAACACAACATGGCTAAAGATGCTATACACACTATATTTCCTGATTGTTTAAAACAAGGCAATATAATATCATCTCCTTTATTCATGTCCTAATATTATAATCCTCTTCAACCTGCTTTTCCAACTCAGTGCTTCCTCCTTATACCTATCTACTTTCCACTTTATTACGCTTTTCTTCCCACATCACCCCTTTATCCTCTTTTCCACCTCCTCATCTCTCTTGGTCCTCTCTTTCCTCCCTCATGGGGCCGAGCTACGATGAAGAGCCTCCTCTCTAAACATGGCGACGAAGACAGAACGGTGCCTTTTTGCTCTGCGCTAAGCTGAAACCCGACCCACACACACGTGCGCACACACACACATCCACCCCCATACTAAGACTCTGGGTCTGCAAAGACTACAAACGAAACTGATTCAAAGGGCCACTGCATTGTCAGCCTCCACAATAGATGTGATAAGACATAGAGCATGTAAATACATACACGTGGTCTCAGTCATGGGGGAGTTGTTCCTGGCATGGGGGGCTGTGTGCAACAAAAGTGATGTCATTGGCCCTCTTGAGTTGAGCTCGTTACTCTCTGCAAGTCACTGTGTTTCGTGGTCATGCACTTCCCCTGGCATCTCGGAGAACGCTGCAACAGACGAGGCATTGGGCATGTTTTTATAGCTTGTGCACTGATGCAGATTGTCTGGCGAGAGCATTTGCAAAGCTGCACTTGCGCCGAGCAGCGCTTAGCTGTCAAACCATGGTGACAAGTGCTTTCCACTGTATTGCAAAGGTGAATCCCTTAAAAAATTGTAGGAGGTGTACTATTAAGAAACTACAAGAGCCTGTTGCGTACAGCCTTTTCAGCGAACTGTTGCTTTTTCTACTATTCCTTCTTGTGAAATTTAAGAGTGGTCTGCCGACTAAACTGAGCAGAATATACCCATGTCTGGTTGATAAGAACAGCTTTTTATGGAAGAATACTACAATATATGCGAATGACGCTCTATAACTCAAAGACAATCACATTGCATTTCTCACATGGAAAGATATCTCACCAGTTCACTAGTGTAAAGATTTCGGTCCCTCAACAGAGTCTGCAGCACAAAGAAAATCGGACAGTCCAATGCTGTTTTTTTTTCTGTTCTGGCCATACTAGGCTGTTTGTGCACGCGAATAAGGCTGGAACCGTAAGAAGAGAGGTGGTGATGTCATCGTTTTCAAAGGTGTAGCATTTTCAGAAGATTACACTCTGGAGCCCGTTTTCAAAAGTTTGCATTTCCAGGCCCTGACAATGCCATGTAAACCAATGGCCACCATGCAACAAAAGTTTACAGTTTTTTGGTAAAACTATTGTCGCGGTTGGGTTGCATCAGCAGTAACTTAACCAAACCCATGTGAGGCGGGGTTCACCCTGGACAAGTCACCAGCTCATCACAGGGCCACATAGACAAACAATTTAGAGTCACCAATTCACCTTTATTGCATGTTTTTGGTGGTGGGAGGAAGCTGGAGAACCCGGAGGGAACCCGTGCAGACACGGGGAGAACATGCAAACTCCACACAGAAAAGTCCCAGGTCCTCAGATGGATTTGAACCCAGGACCTACTTGAGGCAACAGTGCTACCCACTACGCCACCGTGCCGCCCTGACCCAACTTCAATACAGTAAAATTAAGCTGACATCTAAAAGTAAAGGGAAGAATGTATAAGTTACACTAAACTTAAAACATCAAGCATTGAGGTGGAAGCTACAAATGTCCTACGAGAGGAGACCATCACCAAGTAGGACCGACCATCCCCTGCATTGAGGCTGCAGTGCATACAAATGTCATCCCACCTTGGCTTTGGCATAGCATGAGGTAAAGGAAAAACCCTGGTACACAGCTCTAGACACTGGTCATGACAAGCTGTGGAAAATGCAAATTGACTCCCAGTTAGAGCGGAGCTGTTACTGGCATGTGTTTTGACATGGAGTGTCATTGACAGCAATGTACTGGAGGGAGTGAGCAGAAGAGAAATAGTCCAAAGGCGAGAGGATGTGAGAAACAGAGAAGCATACAGAGAATGTGAAGCGACAGAATATATTTGGTGGGTGGCAGAGGGAAAGTGCAAGACAGGGAGAGACACAGAGAACACGCATGCAAATGAAAAAGGAGAAACGAGACAATGAGAATATGGCCAAAACGGTGCATGAGAGGTGTGACAAGGCATTTTGAAAGAGAACAACAGGACAAGAGTGTGAGAGGCTGCTAGAAAAGAAGCAACAATTAGAGGCAAAGACTATACAACAGCAGGAGAAAGAGTGGGAGAGATAGAGACAAGCAGGAGGAGAAGAGGGTACAAGACAGCTTTTATTACACAACATGTGCTGTGGACAGATGGTGGTGAATTATGTATTAAGGCTTTTCCACCGCTCCTGTACTTTTGCACTAGAGTAGAAAATGAGCCTGCATGTGGAACAAAATGTTTCGCAAAGTTTTCCCATCTTAACCCGGAGTCGTTTTTTTTTTATTTTATTTTTTTCAAACATTAATACAAAAGGATATATGAGGAAAATCTGCACAGCACTAACATTTTACAAATTTAACATAATGATGTATTAAGATAAATCGTTGTAAATGTGGTGCATCTGGATTTAAAGGATGAGGCCATCAGTGTTTTACTTATACGGACACATCTCATGGAAATCTGTAGCGCTCCAATCTTATTTGTTCCAACTGAACATGTAAATCTTCCTTAAAAAATTTGTAATTACACTTTGGCAAATTTGGCCTCTACAGTTTTAACCCTTAAGAGACCAAGTAGGGTCCCAGTCCTGTTTTCTTTATGTGTTGTTGTGATATATTTAATTGGAAAAAGGATTCCTACCAAGGATTTGTCAATCTATTACTAAAACTTCTCATATTATTTTTTTGTTACAGGAAGCTGCGGAAGCCTTGAGGCTGATACTCATTTGATTAAGATGAGTTGGCATCAGGGCGGCATGGTGGCGTAGTGGGGCAGCACTGTTGCCCCACAGGAAGAAGGTTCTAGGTTCAAATCCACCTGAGGACCTGGGACTTTTCTGTGTGGAGTTTGCATTTTCAGCTGGTATGACTGATGTCATGCAGCTGCAGGGCTCCGTGGACAAATTATTTGGTTTGTTTAATAAAAATCCAAACTGGCATTTTGACAGAGACATGAGCTCGACTCCTTCTAGTTCTCTCCAGCTGTCATTCCCTGTCAATCAGCGTCACACAATAATCACCACCTGACTGCAAATTCTCCAGATCAAGGTCTTCCAGCAGGGGCTCAGCATTGCAGTTCAAGTCTTGATCATTATCCAACTCTTCTAACTCACATAGCTGAGAAAAGCAGAATATAAGCATGAAACCACAGTGAAACCCATCTTGAACAAATATGAATAGAGGGAGGATTGAAAAGAGCTGGTATGACATCCCCCTCCCCACCACCACCTCCCCACCCTCCTTCCTCCTTCCTCCCAGTGTTGGACTTGGAGCAGCCCACCCTCTCTGCTGCCAGTCATTTTGGCCTGCCAAGGCTAGAAACACACTAGTCCTCAGGCCACTGGGACACATACTAGTAGGGGAATTTGGCATCAACAGAGTAGAAAGAGAAAAACAAAGAATGACAGGGATAAGGGGAGAGAAGAGGACTGGAGGAAGACGGGAGAAGGAGGACAAAAAATGCAAAAGCACCCAGAAGAATAAGGTGATTTGGGTAAGGCTCTCCTTAGTTAATGGGTAATAAAGCCCCTAAGTCTTTCTAACGTCCTTACTAATATTATTCTGTATTTAATTGTTAATAAACCATCCCATACATGTTTATTGTTACATTCTAAGGCATTTATTGGCACTTCAAATAAATTTCATTATTATGGATTGTTCATTTATTTACAGCTTTTAGATAAGATTTGAAAAAAACAAACTGCAATTAAATATATTATTGTTCTGTTAATAAATATTTCACATATTATCCTTTATAATCACCAAAAGCATAATTAACTGTTTATAAGTGGATAGTTAACCATTAATAAATGCATAATAAAGTATGTAATATTCTTTAAAAAAGCTGAGTAATGGTTTGACAGTGACATTCTAGGTGAATTTATAAACTGATTAAATTTTTTAATACATTTACAATCATTAGAAAGTCAAGGATTTTAACATCATTAAGCAGTTATGTAGTCTTATTAACGCAAAATGGTGTTATAAGCATCTTATAAGGACTTATAAGGGCCTTATTACCTATTATCTAATGTTTATTGCAAGGACCTTAACATAAAGCCTTCCTGTAAAGAGAGCTTTAAAAATGGCGTCCATATGATTAAACATAAATTATTGGAAGTCACCCTCTGTTTCTTTACAACGCTCTCCAACTCGACTGTAAACACCACAGTTAATGAGACACAATCTCACACTCTGTCTCTTACACGCAGACACACAGACACACACACTGCCTCCCATGAAAGCTCAGTACACACAGTTTCACATTAACTTACTCACACAGTATACACCACAGATGTAATGAGAGTCTGGTGTTTACACTGCGACGACTGATGGCTGTTATTAAATCAGAACGTGTCTTGTTCCGTTAGATAAGTTTATTTGGGACTTGGCTTGCATGAATCTCACTTTCACATCTCACTGGCATGTTCCACCAAAAGAAAAAAAAATGTGAGTAACAAAACACGAATGTTGAATCTAATGCGTAGACACATAATGCATGCAGGTGAGCACAAGCCATTAGAAGGTATCGCAAAAGCAATTCAGACCTCCTGCACGTCTCTGAAACTTCCAAACTGCAAATTTGTGTTCTTTGATTAACTGCGTCACTTGTTTGGAACTGAATGTGTAAAATTACTTGATCTGAATCTGCAAGTTGGAAGTGAATTTACATATTAACAACCCTGAACAAAAAGCCTACTGTGTATTACATTTGTATTCTAGCAGTAATTGTATTATTTTACATTTTTCTTCCTTTTTTTTTTTTTTTTTTACACTTTATTTTAACTTCCTGATTGTAATTGCTTCAAATTCTGAAAACTAAAATATGGAAAGAAACAAATTCTTATGAACTCAGGGCAGCCGTGTGATCATTCTGCTGTCACCGTGGCAGAAACAGTTTATGGTTTATTGGATTTATCATGCACACACGTGACCAGGCAGTCAGATAAGATGTGTGGCCATAGCGTGCATGTATTACTGTATGTGTAAGAAGAACGTGTGGGGAATATGTTGGGTTTGTTTGCACTTTGGTTGAGCTGCATCACATGTCATCACACAAACATTATGCAGAAGCGACACAGAAACATAAGACGTGTCTGGGAGTGTGTGTCTGGCCTTGCAGACACAAACATATGTATGTCTGCACGTGCAGGACAGAAGCATGGAGAGGAACATATCTTCACAGAAAACATTTGCATGAGGGCATATGTAAAAAAAACACACAAAAAAACATTCACACCCACATATTCTGTGCACAGAATACCAAAGTGACTGTAGGTTTTACACAAAAACAGTAAAAGTTGTTCCTTTGCGTTTAACGACAATGTTTTGGAAACGATCCCCGTCACACGGATCCGTGAAAACGGTTGAAATCGGTGTAGTATGCACGCCAGCGCAGTAGATGGCGGTATACCCTTCAAAATCAGCACCACAGAATAGTGGTGTGGCACTATTTCTAAGCATTTTTTAGATTTTATGTGATTTCTGGAAATCATCTCCAGACCCCACCATTGGTGTCACGTCGGTCCCGACCCCCACTTTGGGAACCCCTGTGCTATTGCACTATACATATTAAGTTAAATGTGAACGCTGGGAGCGTGTCTCCTCGTCTGTCTGAATCATTCCACCCTTTTTTTTTCCAACAGAAGCAAATCCCCACCTTAAGCGTCTTTGACAAATAAAACCGTCTCACAACTGTCTGATCGTTGCTCTAAGCTGCTAATGACACCAGAAGAAACTTCTTGAGGGAGGAAAGAAAGAAGAGTTAGAGCAGCTTGCAACCTCTGGAGAGTTTTCCATCATCAAATTCAGTTTAGAAAAGCGAAGCAGATCTTAATTAATACTAAACGAGTAATTGATGAACAATGCGGCAGAGTGTGTTGTGGGGGAGTTTGTTTGCTCTTGTAGATTAGAGATGGTGGGCTGTCTGACAAACAAACTAAACAAAGAAAACAATACCTTAATGCCTATGTGTGTGTGTGTGTCACCAGATAGTTTGTCTAAGCTTATTTTTGTCGGTGCATACTATGAGGATGAGCGTGTCTGTCAACAAGATGATGCTTATTAATAAGCATTAGCCTGCTCTGCCTGTGTTTCCTTGGACCTAACATTATGTCATGTGATGCAGGTGTTAAAATGACTTTGAGAAGATTTTTGACAGAGTCCAAACAAGTGGGAATGTAAAATAAAACTGCTGAAGGATTAAACACAAAACTCAATTTGGAGTCTGACAGCGTACACTTCCTTTATCTAAATAGAGTCTCTATCTCAAAACCAAATCATTTTTAATTCACTATCAATTCAAGTAAGTCAATAAATCATTTCACCACATGCTGATCCATCTAAACAAAACAGTCATTTGTTCGTTGCAACATTTTTCAGAGATAGCTGACACTGGAGCTTGGTGGAGGTGGGATTAGATGGGCATTTATAGCACGATTGGTTATATTTGCCTGTCCGTCAATAGCGTGACTTTGATACGGTGGCCCTGAAGTGCAAATCGCAACGACAAAAATAGGAAAACCCAACAACGAATAAAACATACCACATATTGCAAAACAATTTAACAAAACAGACACGACATTAACGTCTCCCAGAAAAGGCAGGTACTGTACCTTTTTATGTTTTCTGATTTGTTTTTGTGTTTCCTCTTTTGTTCATTTGCTTTGCAATTTATTTTTGTGATTTGTGGTGATTTGCAATTGTGATTTCCTATGTTGTTATGTTTTTTGATTTGTTGTTCTGTTTTATTATTTTTGTCATTGTGATCTGCACTTCAGGGCCACCGTATAAAAGTTATGCTACTGACAGACAGGCAAACATAACCAGTATATTTTTGTGCTGTGTGCTGGACGTAGTGTGAGACTACAGAGTGGTGACCATGACTCAAAACCACGATACAATCCAAAATGGGACTTTTGTGATACGTTATACCCCAACTCTAAAGCCTGGACAGTGTGCATACTTAGCCTGCACACTGCAGCTAACTGGTATCATATGTTCATATAATTTGTGGATAGAACTCAGTCTGTTGTTTTTTCTGCACCACAACACTTGAGTATTCCATTTCCCATTTGCACATCCATAATTTTAATTCCCTTGATTGCTTTCCCTCCTCATATGCTTGTGATCTGGTAAATGAGAGCAGTTGAGGTATTACATCCACAGCGATAGAGAAGGGAAAGCTTTGAAACACACCTTTTATTGTAAAGTGGGTTTGAACTTGCTCCAGCGAAATGTGGAATTCAAATACTAAATATGTTTGACAGCACTGAGGCAGCTGAATCTCACCGTTTGATCAGGTTTTACAAGTCTTACACACTCCTCCAAGGTCACTTATCATAGTCAGAATGCCAACACCATAATTACATTTTATAAGTTCAAATAACTAGAGATATTGCAAATTAAACTACCTGAGGTAAAAATCCCATTATTGCAGTTCAGCTGTTATGAGTAAGTACTTTATTACCAACGGACGGACAGAACTGACCCAAACTTCAATATATTCATCATAACCCTGATTTAAATAATAAAGTTGGAAAAAAAGTGCAAAGTAAAACAAAAAAGTTAATTCAAAATATGAATGAGGGTGGAAACAGTGACCTCATTGGTGGAATAGCTGAGGTTATCATAGCATTAAATATGACATTTTTCATGTTTTTATTAAATTGAAATTTAACAGTGCTGCTACAACCATTCCTTATCTTTTTTCTTTTTTTTTGGCAGGTGTATTTGAAAGAAAAACTGTTTGATCGAGAGGCGAGACAAGATGGTGGAGGATCAGTGGAAATAGATGAGTAATGAGAAAGGAAGACGGGAAGAAAGTGAATCATAGCGATGACGATTTGATTGGAATTATGGTACAAGAGCTAAAAGGGAAGGTGGGAATTAAAGAAACGCTGCCTCCCCTCTCTCTCTCTCTGTCGGGTCGTGACCGAGAAAGATGGAGCGTCCCCGGTGCCAAAATACTGCCAGCAGGTAATGAGAGGAGCAGGGATGTAGAAAAGCCTCTTGTTTCCTCATCTCATCCTGTCTGCCAAGGCTGGGTGGTAAGTCTTTGTAAGTCATTATCACGTGTCACTCACTAATACACCTCCTCTCCCTTCTCCCCTCTCCCTTCTCCATAGCCAGGTTAACCTTTCTGTTGTGTTCTGGTTTGTCTCTCGAAAAAATGTAGTTAATTTCGTCTGTTTGTCATAAGCTTCCATGATAAAAAAAACAAATTCTGGGAATTTTTATTAAATTGTGAGTGTTTCATTGGACTTGTGTACACCCTTGGTGTTCGTGGTGAAAAATGATGATGATCATTAGAAACGCCCGTTTTTGGCTTCCATGGCAACCCCCACAGGAACCTGTCCCCAATAGAATTTTTACCCCATGGGAACCACACCTGTGGGCAATTGTCAAAATTGCCCACATTGTCAAAACCAACCACAACATTGTTTCAATGATATAAACAACTTTCTCACAGCTCTGGTATATAAAGCTTTTCTGAGGCCTTGCTCACAGTTCATTCTGTGGCAGCATGATGGACAATAGCTATGAGCTCAGGTCAATGAGGCCTACAGGCCATTAGCAGCAAATGGAAGTTCAAAACTTGTAATGTTCACAAGAACTTGAGTCGATAAAAAGATGAAACACAACATTAGGTGATAATATATGTATTATTATGGATTTATAATCAGCTAGAATGGAGAGGTCATTTTTAACCGTGAATATCAAACTACAAACTAGTAAACAGGAAACGAACCCAACAGGAGGGTTAAGAGACAAGAAAAGAGGCACAGAAACTGGTGTAAGCCCAAAAGTGTGAGAGCTGTGCACCAGTGCACATGGCAACAGCAAGTGAGAGAAACTGTCCATGTTTATGTGTGTGTGCAGCAGAATACATGCCTGTTTGAGCGTGTGCATTTTGCACCGTGTGCATGACTGGAACTGAGTCCATTTAGAGAGTAGAGAGGTTGTCAATCTGACTGACAACTTTTTTTCCCACCCAGTTAAGGATCACAAGAAAACAGTCCATGTGGGAGACCGCATGCAGTCAGAACTCTGTTTGCTGAGGAGTGATAAGAAGCAGAAAGATGACCGGATTTCTCACATGATCAGGCCAACATCTCAGACTCAGACCTCTCATTCCCTCCGCTCTGAACCCCTCGCTGCACAAGCTTATAAGAGACATTATTCTGCATGGCGTAGTGCAACATGTAGCTTACAGGGAGCCACACGGGTTTGCATGATTCGCTAGAATCACATTACAGACATAAGTAACAGTCAGCTGAAATGAGAACAAAATCCCTGCCTATTGAGATCTGTGCTGCAGAGTAAAAGCTTGTTTTTTTCCCCACTTTTGATGCCATAAGATGCTGTTTTTAAGGTTTTTTCTGAGGTAATAACTTATTTGCTCCCAAATGGCCAGATCCTACGTTCTGTAAAAGAAGTAAGGTGGCTCTAGACTTAAAGAGACACTTCCCAAAAAATTTAAATTCGGTAATTATCTAACCCCCAATGCAGATGGAAAGACGGGTGAGCTTTCTTAGTCCACAAAACTTTTTTTTGTCATGATTATCATATTAATTCATGGCTCATGGCCAAAAGGTGTTTTGTGAGGTCACAGTCTAAGTGGACCTTTGTGCCAAATTTAAAGACATTCTCTCCAGGCATTCCCAGGGCACTTTCATACCTGAAAGTCCAGACCAAAAGAGGTAGGACACCTACCAAAGGACCCTTGGGGAGGGTGGATTATAAGCTTCCATTTAGACTCAGATGGGTGTGAAGTTGACCTTATGTCCAGGACCACCGGTGACATCACTGAGGACTGAATTAGCAGGTTTAGCTGGATCGTGTGCTTGTCAAACCTCTCCGCTCCTTCTATCACATGTACAGTAAACCCGCACATATAAAGACTCTATCACAACAGGCCCGATCGCTAAAAATAAACTGATCTCACGCATGATCTCCGAAGCCCGTTTTGCTTCCTGTCTCTCCCTCTTCTTCCCACCTATTTCGCCTTCTCACCTCCCCCTTTCCCCAGAAGCTTCAGCTCTATGCTGGGTTTTTTAATTTGCGAGTACAGTGCACAGTGTTTCTGCCACTGGGGAGTGTCAGCATCTCTTCACTTGATATGCATTAGATTTCCCACACTTTCTGCCAGTTATATCTGATTCCAACTCAATATGCTGTTGAGGGAAATTGAGTCCTAAGGCGGGGAGAGAGAGAGAGAAGTTTCCGCTTGCTTTTTAAATTCATTATGGTAGTCTGTTGGTCTCGTCGGAGCACACGTGGCAGTACGAGGATGTAGAGGTGCACGTTGTAGCATTAAAGTGAGAGGGGGAAGCGTAGCAAACCATGTTGTTACTGCAATAGAGGTGCTGATCTCTTCGACGTGCATTAATGCAACCTGCTTACTTGTTGAAACTGTGTCAGGGAGTATTTTTGTCTTCTAGAAAAACTATGAAGAATTCAATGCTGACAGGTGGGAACTCTAGTTGGACTTGAAGGACAGACACGAACCACTAAAGTCTGCATCTTACAATGCTGCGATGTACACAGTTATCATCTATATATTCGCCGTACTGGCGGCGTAGCCAGCGAGCGTCCTATTCAGTCAATCATTCAGCCGGTCAGCCCATCCAATGCTTTAGTTCAGAGCAAAGCAATCTAAAGGGCACATTATCATTACGTTAGCTGAGCACATTCATGCTTCAAAGATTAAAAACCCCTTTGGATTTTAATGACCCGTGTGACCTTTTCTCTCACAATATCCAGTCTAAATTAGCCATACTTAAAGTTAGACTCTTGCGAAATTATTTCAGCAATTTGCACTTTTATAAAGTTGGCAGACACAAAATTAGTGGGGCTACAGCAGAGGAGGAGAAATCGTCTGGGTCAAACTCCATGACATGTTGTGGCACTCCATTGTCAATCAGCTGTAGCAATACTGTATAAATGATTAAAGAGGTAATTTCACATCTTGCTATGATTTGGATGAGAATTACAATATTACTCTCCTATCTGTTTCCTTTTATCTATATGCTAACTATGAATCTTTGAGACAGCTGCATAGCTTAGCATAAAGACACTATCTCTCAAAGCTCAATATACGAGTGTCTTAAATCACAAATTATATTCATTTGTTTAACGTGTATAAAGTGTTACCTTTGCATAGATTCCGTTTTGTGCTAAGCTAAGTTAACCAGATGGAAGCAGTCGTTTCTTATTGAGCGCACGGCACACACGGGAATGGTTTGATCTTTCCACCTCGCTCTCTGAAAAAAAAAAGAAGTCTATTTTCCACGTTCACGTCTCGCATGTTCTGCACACCAGCCTTTGTTTTTTCGGCTTAGTTTAGATTGCTAAACTTTAACTTAACGCCTTACCTGACAACTTGCTTTATATCATGTCATGTTGAGTCAGCTTCACTCCTCACAAAGAGCAGAAAACGGACGACCGCATGCATAGTTACGCGTTTAATATGCTCTACGCTAACCAGCCAATATTGGCACAGAAACGCCACGGCTGTTTTATTACATGTCCAATTCCAAGTGGTGATGAAAAATGGTTTTAATCTGCATTTCTTGGCTGAATCGTATCTCAAGGAGAGGCAAGAACAGAGACTAGGGTAATGTGACAGGTGATAAAAGAGAGGTGTGTTAATCAACTGCCAGTGGATGACCACCTCATACTTTCTAGGAACATCTCCCTCCTTGCTTTATTTTTCTGCAGTGTTACCATTGTTTCATCCTTTATTATTTTTTTAATGAATGTTTATATTGCTCAGGTAGACAACCTGAGTATCTAGAATGAAAACCAAAGGGTATCTCATTTTTTCATGGCATGTTCTAATGTGTCCTATAATCACACAATGCTATTGATTCCATACCATCCCTCTCTTGTTGGTTATTATTCTATTTCTCACCTCCCTGTTTTACCTCTTCCATAACCTCTCTCCCTTATTTTCACACTCTCTCCATCTTTTGTCATTTTACACTGTCTCTCCAGTTCTATCTCTCTCTGTCTCTCTGCCTTTGAAGAGCAGTTAGCTGACAGATGTGTGTAGAGAATGGCTTCTGACAACTCGGGCATTCCTCTCATCTGTCATCCTGATCGCCGGAGTATCGGTGCTTGAGAGCGGGAGAGAGAGGAAGACGGAGAGGGAGGGAAAATCAAAGCATGAACGTGAATACCGTTGGAAACAATTACTTTGAAGGAAAGGCTTTAGCATTTTGTGGCGAACTGGTTTTCCTGCCATTAGGCTTGACCAATTTATTTAGGTAGTCTATGTTTATTTAGTTGCTTCTTTTGTTGGCAGGTGATGAAAAGTGACTGGGTCCAAAAGGGACCCAAGATTGTTTCTTATTTACAATCTAGAAACTAACAACGGTTTTCTCTTAAAGGGTTAATTGCCTCTCCGTCAAGGAGGTCATGTTTTCGAGGTGGTGTTTGTCTGTCTGTTAGCAGGATTACATAAGAACAACTTGATGAAACTTGGTAGAAGGGCTGGACATGTATGGAAAAACATATTTTGAGGTGATCAGGATAAAGTCAGGACTTCCTGGAGTCAGGAAATTTTTTCGACTTTTTTGATAATTGCTAGATAGGGCTTTTTGGACCGTTTATTGTCCTTTACACGTAAACTACTTGACGGATTACCATGAAATTGAGTGGAAGGGTGGGGCGTGTGTCATGGAAGTACGCAAAATTTTGAAGCTAGATACTGAAGAAAGCCGCATTTAGTGAAATATTGTTTTTCTTCAATAACAATCAAACTAATGAAAGGATAATCTCCAATAAACTCACTATCCTGCACACAGACATACAAAGTTAGCGATTAGATGGTGAACAGCATTTGAGCATTTAGCTAATATAGAGCAGATATTTCCCTAAGGACTTGGTAGAGAGCAAAACTGAGCTAAAAGCAGACTGATTATTGGATATTCGTCATGTGGCCAGAATGACAACTCTAGCAAATGTTGTACTGCCAAATCCGGAGGGAGCTCAGATTAGAGCCGTAGCTCCTTTGCATCGAAAGGAAGCGGTTGAGGTGCCCTCCTTTGGAGGTTTTCTAGGCACATCCAACTGGGAGGGGACCTAGGGGTAGAACCACAACTCACTAGAGGATCACATACCGATGGGATCCCCCAGGTGGAGTTGGAAAGAGTTTGCTGGAGAGAGGCATGTTCCGCAGTCCCTGCTTAGCCTAATGCCACTGTGACCTGACCACTGATGAGCTGTAGAAAATGGATGAATAATGTCTGGTACATGTGTAAGTAGGCAGCTGTTTGCCTGCACATTCACTATATGATCTATGTATGATTATCTGTCATAGGTTCAGGGAAGTACCTATGATAGATGACTTAAATACATGTTGCAGTGGTTCAAACTATTTCATCACAGCAAGGAAATCCTCAGTCCATAGGCACAACCAAACGGTTGAGACCTTTCCGTGCGGATTTTACATGTTTTTAAAAGTTATCTCACACTCTCTGCCTCTGCCCACCTCTACCTCTTAAGGCCCGTTTATGGACGGATGCATCTATTTGCATATGCAGAGGCCCATAAATGCACTCTGATTACAGGAAATGGGATCAGGTGTGGGGTGGAAAGCTGATGCTATGAAGCTATGCTAATCATATCCAATCATCTTTGCTTTGAACACAGGCTTCAACTCCACAGCAAGACCAGACTGTAGACTTGGCAACACAGTCTTGATCCAGAGTCTTGAATCTCTTTGCTTGCTTGCACCTTTTTCCCTGCTCATCCTGGAAACCTTGTTAGACCTTGCCCACCTCATGGTTCTCTTAGCTCTAAGCGTAACTCCCCTTGGCCAATTCCTCTGCCCTTCCTGGCTATGACTCACAACTCACTCCTCAGCTCACTCCTCAGCTCTCCTCTCGTTAGAGAGACTCAGCTCCCCCATCTAAAAAAAAAAAACCCCACACGTATTTGCTAATAAATTCTCCGTTGCTCCTACTCCTAATCTCCGTCTGTGTTCTGCTAGGGTTCCCTTTGCTACAGCTCACTTTACTACATCCTTGAAGTGAAATGTTTCGCAGGCATTTTTGTCACTGCACATTATTGAACGACATTCTTTTCTAATATTTTGAAAGCTGCATTGTTTGTATGGTCTACCAGTCATCCTCCTCCCTAACCTGCGTTGATGCATGTCTTGGTGAATCACTTTGTGTAATGGCATTTAACTCTTGGCAGCAGTGTGTATTGTATCACCCACACGCACTAATTGTCGGGGGAAAATTGCTTGTCATGACATGGTTTCTTTGCACCGACCAACAGGTAGCTTTGTGTTAATCTATAGCAACAGCACACATGCAACGTCAACAATTAACATACTTTCACATGTATAATGTCTGATGTGATTTAGGGGATGATTACTTTGCTGCAGATTCTGCATACAGCTATACAGTGATGTGACCTTTGTTCATAATAATCAGTCTTCTCAGTTATAATGAGCAAAATGATAGTCTAGTGTTGAGCACTCTTCTGGCAGCCAGGATCCTGGAATGACTCACAGGGCCTTTGGGACTTGCAGACCTCATTTTGAAACCTTTCAGTGCTAGCCATGCTTCATGTTGTGAGAAGGTAACAGTGCAGGAAGTGAAGGTCCACTGGTTTAGTGAGGCTCTCATTACTCTGTAAAGGGCCAGAGGAACTCAGAGGATGAGCTGCATCTTCTTTATGCCAGATAAGAGGGTCAGGTATTCGTCCACAGGCCTGTAATCAGAATCAATTTTGCACTCCCTCTAAACTACACCCTGTTTCTCTTGGTGGTATCTTTCTATGCAAGAAGGGGAATCTATGTGTGATGAAGCATTTATTTATTAATGTAAGGACTCATGAGGACTCGTTGCTCATCCCTTTCACAAGCATGTAGATTTGTTTGTTTCCCTCATTTGCGGGATCCAATCTTCGAGGCTCGGCACTCGCCCTGTTGTCATCAGCTTTGAATCCCGACATGAATATAAATGCAGCTTCACTTCACAACAGGCTTGTTCACATTACCGAAGAGTGTCAACCACCATCTCCTTGATGTAAAATTGAAACGTTTCAAATTGCTTCAATGTCCTCTCAGAGGCTGCATGAATTAAAAACCTCAATGGAAAAACTAGCCTCACCTTTTCATACGTCTTCATAGTGTTTTGGTTGACGTACAACGGTTGGCATTGAACTCATGATAAAGGCCTATACATATTTTTTTCACCATATCTCAACAAATTAAAAAAAAAACAACCCCAACCTTCATCCAGATTTTTTTTACACCATTTTTAAAGTCAACGCTATGAAGTGTCTATTCTGCTCTCAGTATCAGCACCACATCTCACCAAATGTAGAATAAACGATTACTTAAGAAGCAAATTATAAAGAGAAACAGGTCAAATGACCAGGCAAAGATTAGGTCCTCTCAGGAGTGAGTTAACATTAATTGCTCAGGGTTGTCCCTGAGGAAATTGCCCAGGAGCGGCAGCAGCTTTACTGGGTGTGTAGCTGCTTGTGATTTTTCCTCACACATCTCCACCTGATTGTAATTAATTTGGCCATTTGTCTCTAAATGTCCCACCCCGTTTTCTGCTTTCCAGGCCTTATGAAATGTTGCTTTGATTAATTACCAAAACAAATGTATGATGTGATTGATTAAGCGCAACCAGTGGAGTTGAGTTAGATAGATACGGCTACATCTCATGTTCTGAGCAGATGAATAAAGGAGTTCATTGATTTGGAATCAAACTCCATTAAACTTAGGGGATGAACTAGAGACAGATTGAAAAAGCAGATGCTGAAGTATCCTGACATTTAGCCTATAGTATAGAGAACCTGCATTTCCCATATGGCAACTCCTTATACTGCTTTTTCATTTGGCTATCCTGCCACTTGCATGCTCATTTTTTTAAGGCTCTTTAATGAAAACAAATTTGTAATTTAGATTAGTCGAGAAAATCCTTCAGGTATTATGCAATTTATACAATCATTATACGTCTGTTTTCATGGGATTTACAATTAAACTGAACTTCATGAGTAAAATTGGTTGAGTTCCCTTTTTAAATGATAACTATGGAGATTTTGATGCATATATAATACTCTATTAATATTAAGTCATTCTTATGACTGTCATACCATCATGTTACTGACACTCTGGTGATCTGCTTGTATGATTCATATATGTTGCATGTTCGGCTTCTGGTGAGGGATCCCACAGAGACTCGGCTCACCTCCAGATTTCCTCCTGCTTTTTCCCGGAATACGAGAAAACAACAGCCTCACTTATGAAGCATCACTCATTAAATGCAGTCTTTATTACAAGAAGGGCATCACACCTCATCTATGCTGTGCTGCATGGATGCTATGAATGTTTATGATGGAAATGTGGTTTTCAGGGACTTGAATTTCAGAGCTGTGAAGGACTTTTATTTTTAAATATCTTGCAAACAATGCACAATGTGAACAATCTGATTCTGTGTTTGCTCTGTATTCAGAATGTGTCTCTTTCAAAGCAGAATTTAACGAATGGTATTTGTCCTTCATAGCTACATTAGGTTATTTTAATTAAAGAGAAAAGTGAGAGAGACAGAAGCCTCATTAATTTATTTAGTCTGTTTATTCATTAATAAAAAATACTGAATTCATGTTCATTAGCAGAGGCTAATGAGAACACCCTGCTCTGGGTGTGAGGGTGTGTCTATATATACTGTATATACCCTCATATTTAGGCATATACTTTCGTGTGTGTGTGTTTCTTTCCCCCTCTACATTAAACAGTGTTATTGGAGATACCGAGCTAATTCTGAGCATTATTCATTCCAATCATCATTAAAGTCTGGCTGATTGTTGAACAATGGAAATTCAAACAGTGCAATATACCAATCTAATGGCGTTCTCAGGTTCTGTGAATGGATTTCTAAAATGGACTGAACTGAACGTAGATGAATAAAGATGAATAAAGATCGACTCTTTCACCATCAGAATTACAGAGTTATCAGCTTTTCATTTGTTCCATGGTTGGTGAACAACATGTTTGTAGTGACAGGTCGTTGCTGGAATGAATGACACCGACTCTGACAGGAGGACGGATCTCTACTTTGAAATAACAGTCGGTTGTTTTAACTCATGAGAGAGGCAGAGAGTTGCCTTTAGTTCACCTTCTCTTATCTTACCTACTTTAAATTATTTTGTGAGAAATGGTTTGGCGGAGTGAACCGGTGAAATTCTACTTTTTTTCTTCTGAAGCAACTTTTTGTCGCCGAAACAGCTGTGGCATAAAAAGGAAAAAAAAATATATTTTACAAACTTTGTTTTTTCACCACCTGTTTTTGCTGCTTCCATTCATCTCCCCTTTTTTTCCTGACTCAGCAGTTTTAGTACCCGGTCCATATGGAGTTACTAATAGCAGCAGACTAGATTTTTTTTTTTTTTTCTCCAATGGACTCCAGTCGGCAACTTTATAGGGCTGAGTGGTCACAATTGTGCCCATCGTCACCCTGCCATTTGTTACCACTGACAGAACCTTATGTTAGTGAATTACAGCTAACACGTCTGAGCTGGGCTCTCATCTCAACAGCAGCTGCTAAAGGAGGTTTTCAGTCTATTAAGCTCATTGGGGATTAAAGTGTCTCTGCTCAAATGGTATTGAACACCTGTGGCTGTAGTTTATGTGTCCGGTTATCAGTTTAATTACAAAAATAAACCCAGAGGTTTTTAAAAAGCAGACAAAAAATAGATTTTTTTTTAATATAATAGATAAATTTTACTTAAATGTACTTTTTATCCCTTTGGTTAATAGCCTATCCATTACTTCTAGTAATTCTTCTGACAGATAAATGGATGGAATGTAATGGAGTTATGATCTTTTTCGAGGACTTTGCACATCCCAGGAAGAAACGGTTGCCTTGGTGTGACTGCTATTAGTCGAGACATTCCACTCAGACCTCATACATAGCAGCAGATTCCTTTGTGAGCATTATAGGTAAGAGTTCTTATTAATGGTTGAAGTCATTCATGTACATAAAAGATGTAGGATACAAAAGGAATCCTCATGTCTAGCCTCAAAGTCACATTCAATGGCACTGAATGTTACTTCACCTTGTTGGAGTGTTGTCTTCATCATTTTATCGACAGTAGCACATAGTTTAATCTTTCAAATGCTATTCATGAAAACTCTCTGGTATCAGCTATTCCTGCTTTGTTACTCAGGGGCACACATTTTCTTTATACACTGATGCACTTAGTTATGAACCATCTGGCTGTAGCTATATTTTGTGAATTTTTCTGACACACTAGCAGCATCTCAACACCTATTAAAGTAAGTGTAATGGAATTCTTTTGCAGACATTTACTGCAGAAAACCTATTCTGCTGACTTGGAGGTCTCCAAATTTTTATCCCCTATTTTTTTTTATCTAACATCATCATCAGTGCAACTTTAAATGCATACATTTTGTGCAAAATTTCCCATCACCCTCAGTTTTTCAGTGTTTATTGCTAATTAGCTAATGTTAGCATGCTAATGCTCTAAACTAAGATGGTAAACATACAGCAGTATGCATTGTGCATGCTAAACATTAGCATTGCCATCGTCACTGTGAGCATGTTAGCATGCCTTGGCATTTTGCTCAAAGAACTGACCTGCCTTAATACCTCAATAATAGATTATGCTAGCATGGCTGTGGTCTCTTGTTCCCCACCTTTTTAATAAACTTCAGTTACTGTGCTTCATACACAACCATGAAAATATTGATTAGAAATAAGAAAAACAAACAAACATGTACTTTAAATGCATCCTTTGTGATTGATCCAGTCAGTGTGGATGTTGTCTTAGTCATACATTGTGTACTGTTTATAAGAAACATCTTGTTAAATTCAGAAGTAAGACCTATTGGAATCAATATAAAGTACGGTATTTAAATATTATAACAAGTAAGCAACCCTCTGTGGAAAAGAGTTTTCTGCATTAGACAGTAATTTACTTGGAGCCAAAAACTGTAGGTGTTTTCTTTCATTCAAACATGCATCTGCTCTCAAACTATTGTATTCCAACTGGACACATTTTCACTCGCCACAGCAGACTGAATGGGAAAATACCATTAATTACATAAGTGAATAGAGTTCAGCATTACTCGAGCAGAGCTGCTAAATTTCCTGTAAAATCTACAGTCAACATGATGTGTGACCTGTCAGTTTGTTTGTGTGCCCGAAGGGACATGAATTTCTAGTGTGTTTATCCCCAAGGGAGGCAATGCAATGATTCCCGAGAGAGGGAGGAAGAGAAACTCATGGTGGAAATATGCTAGAGGTGAAAGCTGGGAGAGAGACAATGACAGTCGATGCAGAAAAAGAGGACGAGGGAATGAGGAGAAAAAACAGCAAATTTATGAAAAAGAAATGAATGGTCTGCAGTTCCTTTTTCCAAACATTCTAGTGTTCCAGTGTCTGGATACCAAATGTCTCTCTTCTTCAACTACAAAATCTGGCATGAATTCATTTACTCTTGTCCAAAAGTGATCAAAGTTTTCTACAGAGGATATCAAACATGTCACATTTCATGCAAACATGTGAGAGCCACTTAGATTTAAATTTAGATAGTTTTAAAATAGCTATGATCTCCTGTACACACCCTCAAGTTTATTTCAAAATCAATAAAAACTAATACAAATTTTACAAAAAAAAAAAAGTCTTTATTAAAAAAAGACTTTGGCCTGCAAGTCTTTCCAGATGGGATAATCTGTTTATGTACAGGTACATTGGATCTTGAAACATTGTTTCAGACATTGTTTCAAAACGTATTTCATCAGCTATCCCGTGTGTGAGAAATACAACAAAATGTCGTTGCCTGGTAACAGATTGATGTAACAACTGTGTGTGTGTGATGCCCTTTGACCTACTAGGAAAGGTTTCAAAAAGTGAACACAAATGGTTAAATGGGCGGCTTGGAGACGTATGAAGAACACAGGTATAAAAAAAAAAAGGTCTAAAATACCCGTAAGGAATTAGCATGGTTTTATAGCACCATAGTGCACTGCCCGTTCTAAACATGTCTCATCACATAACAGTAACTTTATATCCAGCATCCTGCAGCGGCAAAAGTGACCTGCAGTCAATGAGCCGCAGCGCTCTGCTCGCATCAGCCATGAATCAACTCCATGATATTCCAGCTGTGTGGTGACGGCGCTAACGACTGAGCCGCCATTCCTTATACCGTGCAGGACAGCTAATGCTGCTGAAAAATCAGGCAGCTCCTGCGGATGAATGACGATTCTGCTTTCCGTAGTCATTTTTTTTTGCACAGAGAACAATACCCCTTGTGACGGACACAACGCCGACCGGCACAGCATCTCCAATGGGCAGGTTATGAGCAAAAACTGCCATGTAATGATAAGTGGAAATGATCTTTGCCTGTCTGAGATAAGACAGCAATATGTGGTTCATTTGCAGCTGCTGGTTAAGAGCTCAGACCTTTTCTGTGACCTCCAAAATGCACTCTCACTAAAAACAGCACCAGCGGTACCATACTGATGTAAACATAGCAAATGGGACCAGTCAGATGGGCGGGTGAGCCTTTAAGCTCCCTTTAAAGTAGTTTTCATTGACAAGGTCCCAACCATTTAGGGATAAAATTGGATGGTAAAACAATCTGAACTCAACTGTCATCTTTAAAGCCGTCATATAAACCTCTTTGACTAAAGGCTGATCACTATAGACAAGGCCAGAAAATTGTTCGGGCCATTGGCGAAGAACACTGTGGGGTATATGTGCGTACAAAGAAGAAATGACATGTAAAAATAATATAGTACACTGTTATGGTGTCTGATCAGAGAGGTACCTCTATTAAATGTTAAATACACAACATTCACTGCCACTAGACAGCACTAGAGCCTGGCATTTCACACAGAACACAGAAGACATACGGGAGGCTCCGCCCATCTCTGTATCCGAGCATAAATTAGCATTTAAAACATTTTCAGAACCATATATTAGTATTTAATGAAAATGTTTATGAGCCTGTTTTTGATCAAATACAAATAAATGTTATGTTACTGCCTATTATGCCTATAATGCAGAACAACAGCACAGTTTGCTGTTATAGTTATATATACAGTATATATATATATGGAAACTTTAAATCATAGTGATGTAGTATTTTCAATGACTGTGAAAGTCTCTGTCAGATCCTGTGGTGTGAAAAGCTTTTTATGAATGTGTATTTTTTGGTCTGGTTGAAAGAAAAATCCTGTCAGAAAAGCATTTCATCAGAAACTTTAGTCTGAAAATGGTCTTTTAAACCATTCATACACCCTCAAGCTAGTAATTTACCTCCTGAGGTAACAGAGCCCTTTGTCTTAAACACTCCAATTGCATGGCGTAATAGCTGCAGAATAGTACTGGCACCTTTTCATCCCAGTCCAAGTTGTGTTTAGAGCAAATAGAACTGTGGTATTATCGCGCAGGGTGCAAGTGAGTAAATGAGATAAATTTAACACCGATTTAAAGTCAATTGTCGAACGAAATTCAATTCCCTTCTGTTCCTTTTGGTCCCAAACAACACCCTTGGCCTCCAATCATTCCTTTCTTTCTCTCTCTGCCCTTGTTTCCCACAGTCTATAACAGTTGCACAGCGTGACTGCAAGACTGAACAACTGGCAGAGAGCTAAAACTCCCCGAGGACCCAAGATGTCAGCCGGATAGAACCAAGATGGAGTAAGCCATTGTTCTTCACAACAGACTCCACTTCATCAAGTCCTGAAGCTTTGATTGCCCTCCGGACCATTAGGCAGTAGAAAACAAAACAAGGCCATGTAGGACAAAGAGGAAGCCCTCACCTTGACTTCATTCGCCCTCCACTCTGAGCGAACAAGGATTTGATCCAGCTTGGTGCTTTTATGTCTGATAAACAGCCCTACAAGGTGAGTCCATTTGAGATAGGGAGGGTCGATCAGCTGTTTTAGGTACAAGATGCCTTCTCTGAGCTGTTTTGTGCGTATAGACATACATGAGTTACATTTTTTTTGTATGGGAACTTCTTGCTTACTGGCTGCTAACCTGATGCTATCTGAACTGCTCTACCTGGAAGTTGAAACAAACGCAAGAATCGGACAAAGCGGGTGAGAAGCATGCTGATTTTGACCTTCTCAACTCAACTCACATTAGAAACCACAGGGACAAATGCACACATGGAACGACGCATAGCCTCAGGGAACATTTCACCGTTTTAATGTGGAAACCGCTGAGATGCTGCTGATTGATGTTCGCCAGGCAATTACAAACCGAGAAAAACAGATTAATGTCTTTCATTGAATCATTTTGTTGTTGACATTCAGACTATTAAATTCCAATGTTACAGATTAGAATGATTGCTTTGAAGTGACAAAAACAAAAGTATCCGAGGGGAGATTATTGGGTTGCTGCCATGTTAAGATATCCTTGCAAAGAGGATGCAGTTGTGGTCCATTACATTTCCGGTTGTACACTGTCAGTCATTGTGTAAACTGTTTAGTCCACATCCCTGGAAGTAACACTCCATCAATGGCATTTTGTAATTCCATCTTTATTGCGTAATATGCAAATCTATTGTTCAAAGAATGAAAGCTCCATCGTTCAATTAAATTGTAGGCCTATTGAACTCTATCAGACAACTTGATTAACTTGATTAATAAGGCTCTGGTTTACTCTGATAAACATCAATGACTCACTGTCAAAGGCTCTAACTGTACTATATTAAATGTAAAGGCAGGTGCCTGTAGAAATGAATGGAAAGTGATGGGCTTTAACGCCAGACTTAAGGGGTATCACATTTATAGCCGTCAGCCTAATATCTACAAGGAAAGCGCTTTACTTTTTTTTTCTTAATACCTCAAAAACAGTTATTTGAGATTGATTTATTTAAGTTTATCAAACACTTTTTTTAGCATTAGCACTTGTTAACTTTATTTCTGAAAGAATTGAGGTCATCCCAGTTTCCCTGAGCTGTCATTGAAAATGAAAACAAACATTTATCTGCGCCTTTATTCCTGTTAGCAATCATTGACATATAGACTAATGTGTTCAGGAGTTACTAGTGTTTTGCAAACTGACAAAAGAGGTGACGCAAAAATTAGATTATTGGGTGCTTTAATTAAATGCTGATGCACCAAATTTAAAAAAAAAAGTCAGGCACACCAGTATAACCACTAAAAAAGTTAGTTGACCGCCAAGGTACCTCTCTTTCCTGGTTGTCGTTTCGTCACGCATGTTGGATCTGAATCGATGCCTGGTGGATCCTATATTTTACAGTCGATATATATATCTGTATTTTGTCATCAAAATACAGTATGAAGATATTCTAATTGTTTTTCTTCATGTGACCTATGTCTTCTTGCAGATCACCGTGGTTAGCTCCCAGTTAGCGACACCTCCAGCTGCTCAGCTCTCCTCCTGGATCCACATTCTTTAGATATTTTATTATATTTATTATCTCGATGAGATTTTGTCCTTCTAATCTGTATAATCTGTATATTCTGTGCTTTTTGTCTGCTCTGTCCACGATCCCCTCTCTGTGGCTCTCCCTGAGTTTTCTTCCATTTTTTTCCCGTTAAAAGTTTTTTTTTTTTTTTTGGAGGGTCTAGAAACAGAGGATGTCCTTACACTGTATAGATTATAATGCCCACTGAGGCGTTGTGATTTGTGATTTTGGGCTATATGAATAAAACTGACTTGACTTGAAAAGAGGCACAGCATAAAAGAACCATTGTTCTTGTTTTACAACTAACCTTCAGGCGATGCTGAATGTATAATGTATTGTACGTTAATATATTCTATCAAGAACTTTTGCTTGGCCGCTTTCTTAGTTAAATTTTAAAAGGAGAAAAAGAAAAATGCAATATGAGGTAACATGAGAATTTGTCTTTTTTACATATCCACTCGACTCAGACTGTAAACTAGAATTTAATTTAAGACCAGAATAAAGCCTTCATCTTTCCTTCATCCTGCCCCATGAAGCCATTGAATGTGTGCTGATTCATATTTATTTTAATATGCCAACATCAATTACAGACATCAATTAATTAATATTCATCTCTACTTCAAGTCTCCCCAGTGGTGACTGAGGCCCACCTGTTTCAGTGATAAAGATTGGATTGGATTTCCTTTCGGCAGCATCACGCAACAGAACAGACTGTGTTAATCCTGAGCATCCAATCTCATTAAAAGGGTCATTTTTCACTCCGACTCTCAAATCCTGTGAGTGAGACGGACCTGTAAGTATCATATGGATCATACATGAGGCAGACTAATTGCTGTGTGTCATACCCCTCATGATATGCATATGTGTACATTCAAAGGAGAGTGACTGTTGTGTGTTCTCCCACTCGCCCTTAACTCAGGGTTAAATAAATCTCAGTAGAGATACATGGAAGAGACTACTGGCAAAACAACTGTGCATCCATGTGTATGAATTAGTGTGTGTGTGTGTCAGGATTTTCAAGGACAGGGTGAGTCATATGCAAACTGAAAAATTAAGAGAGAACCAAGTAACCTTGCTAATGCTAGGCTACGTTACACAATGTTTTCCCTTCCTTCCTTTGAGAGGAGCGGCTGTTGGATAATTCCTCTTCTCAGTATTCAACATTAGTGATGGTCACAGAAAAGTATTGATATGGTGATATGATTTTCTTAGAGGCAAGACAATTTTATTTATAAAGCGTCATCCAGGCACAAGGCAATTTGAGGAGCTTCACAGGAACGTAAGTATACATTGAAATAGGGACATTTCAAAATTGCATATGAAAGACAATTAAAAAAACAAGCTTATAAATAAAAATAAATTACATTTAAAATATAATAAATACAAAACTAAGTTTTAAGCTGTTAAAAGCAGCTATAGAATAAATACCACAGTAAACAGTGATGAGAGTTTAAGCAGACAGTTCATTCTTATTTCTATATTTTCACAAAAAATATTTTTCTTCAATTTACCTGACCACAGCCCCCCCCCCCCCCCCCCCCCCCCCCCCCCTCCACCTTTGGCCCCCACAGTGTCTTAGTGGAATTTATGCAAAAAGTTGCAAGTTAATGAAAAGGTCAGCAACTGTGATATTATGCAAGAGGGCTGTCCTCTATGGTGGTAATTTGTGCAAACGTATCAGAGGTAATTAGGAGAAACAGCCTTCAGGGCAGCAACAAAAGATAGAGAGGGAGGGAGAAATCCTTGTGAACCAACAGAATGCCAATGTGATGACTTTCAGAAGGGCAGAAAGTATCCTAGGCTACATTTAAAGTGTCTGCAATTTCAATGTCAATTGGTTTATTAATTTACCGTTTAAATGAAAATCATCTTTCTTTGGTATTAGATTGAAATCAAATTTTGTGGAATTTGGTGTTACTAAGCTGACAAAACTGTGAAATTGGATGATTAGGGGAAAAAAATGCAGCAATGGGTTTGTCCATCTCTGTATAAGTAAGAAAAACTGTAATGGTCAACTTGGCCCTGAATTGAACTAAAAACATAGGAGACACCCCAAATCATTCCATTTGAGCTCTAATTTGAAAAGGTCTCAGGAGAGGTAGAGTTCACCCACATGCCCTAAACCTTTGCTTAACCAGCTTGATTTAGTGGCTAAAGAAGTCGGAGCTTTTCCTCCCGGTTCTTTTCTCTCATGTCTGGTTAAACATGATGCATTTGCCCCGTCATGTCTACCTGTCCCCATGGAATCAATGGGCCATGGAGTCATAAAGGCACAGTAGTATAGCCACTATGCCATTCTCCATCCTTCCCATTTATTAAACATGAGCACCACAGGGCCGCGGTAGGAGTGTCTCTTGAATGGTCCCACAGTAACACAGTTATCTAAAAATACTTTTTTCTACCATGCCGTACTATTTTTTTTTCCATAAGTGAAGAGAAGCAGCGATGTAACATTGCACCAGAAGCAGATGTGATTCTGAGCACAAAGTCTCTGCACTGATTTCCATCAAAATACCAACAACTTCCTTTGTACTTCCCATCAGAGTGAACCTCCCACCTGTCTGTTCCTCTACTGCCAGCTGTGCACATTGAACTCTGCACAATAATACCAAACAGACAGCGAAGACGAATTTTGATGTCAGAAAAATCGCAATTTTGTCACCATACAGGCCTCATCATATGCACATGCATTCCATCAATGCCTCCCTGTCACAGCCTCAACAAAACTAAGCCACAAAGGCAAAACTTGTTGCAACTCACATTGCAGATCACATACATTATATTTTAAAAGTGCTCACTGAAGGTATTCAGTTCAACAACAAAGTGATTTTTTTTTGTTGCACCCCAGAGGAGACAGTTTAATCTTCACACAGGTAGGCGGCCATGTTCAGCCTCTGAAGGAGACACTTGTTAACTTCTTGTGATGAAACTAATCGCTTCATTATGCGGAGTTGTCATGGAGTGTGTGCATACTGTATGAGTCATGAGGCTGCATATGCTTAAAATTCAGGTTCACGAGAGTGCCTGTCTGTCGTTCTGTAGACAGAATGGGATCTCTGGGCGTTTTAGCCCATTCTCATCCTTTTCTCTCTCGGTATCTGTCATCACATTTGAGCCCGTGTTTCATCTCGGCTCATGTTCCCGATAACAGCTAATGAGGAATCTCAGTGACAGTGCTCGCCCCTTAGAAATTATTAAGTGATTTAATAAAGCAATTCTAACACAAAGCAAGAAGTGTGGGCATGGTGCATTGGATCTTGCTAGGATGACAAATCTTTTCCTCTTTTGATAAACATATTTTTTTTCTGTTTGTTGCAAATAGTAGTCAGATCATTTACTTAAGTAACAGTAGCAATACCAGAGTCTATTACAAATTGTAATAGACGAAATGTAAAAATTACAAAATGTATCTCTAACATTTAGAAGAGAAGTTTAAAGTTCATAAAATATAAATACTCAAGTAAAGTACTAGTACACTGAGTTTGTAGTTGAGTATGTGAAGTTTTATACCAGTGAATGTGTGAGAAGTCTTTATTCATGGATGAAACAGTGTGCAGAGGAGTATAAAGTGCATATAACCTTTTTGATCATCTTTGTTTTCGGCATGATCATCTGCAAAAAGCTTTTATCCACTTTGACCTGATAATAATCCACCAAAACATTGACTGAGGAGCTCAAATTAATTGCAACTCAAATCAGGACAGAACCCAACTCATGACTGAACAATCTAATTTTTCTCTCTATTCGTGAAACGGGTCCGTTTGAAAGCCGGTAATGAACACCTGGGCGCCTCATAACCAGCAGTGATTGGGGGCCATTTGCTGCGCGGATTCAATTTACCATGGTTAGGGTGCCAACGTTGGCTGGAGCAGAGTTTAAACACATGGGAGTAACGTCAGATTAAGTTTGACTGGGAACAGGTTTTGTCTGTCATGATCTGCACTGAGATGCAGGAGGGAATATGCTTTACTTATTATTTATTTGATTATTATTTCCCCGTCAGCCGTAATTGTGTGTTTTTCTTGAAGGCACAGTTTGGATTTAGCATAATGTACGCTTTTATGCTTACAGTTGAGAGAGAAAATCAATACTACATGAATTCGATCTAATTGCCCGTTAGCACAACTTAACATTATGACCGGAAGATGGGGTCTTACTCACAAATTAAAACCTATCTAATTTAATTATTCTGTACAACAACAGGCAAGGAAAAAGTTGTCATAGTGAGTTTTCCAGTCAGACAGAAATGTCAAAAAGAAAACTCGACGGAGCAGGTTGACATTTTCCACTAAGTGATTTGACTGTATGGTGTGAATGCAGGAAAGTCTTGACCTAGAATATCAGGGAGCCGCTGACCCACTGCTATCCGAGGTGTTTGAAACGGAGCGTGCAGCGAACACAGCCGAGCTCCCACAGGTTCGGCAGATTGGTCAAAGCTGAGAGATCAGATACCCATATGGTCGACCCGATGCTGCATTGCTCTTACTCCGTCTCCCAACTCCAACAGAGAGCAAACTCTTGGACGAAGATTCGAGCTTCTCTGAACAGTCAGTCATCCTCTCACGTGGCAGAGACATCAACGGGAGCTCGGAGACTCGGCCTCAGACTGAAAATTCTCTATATGCAAATACACAGCTGACCAAAACAAAGAGGGTTCGCACGGCCTGTTTCAAAAGCATTTGCAATTCAAATCGCAGTCTGACGCATTCACTCAATATAATGAGGGTCGTATTTGTCGGAGCAGTCCAGTTTATGAACTGACGAGTGGGCTGTTTAAAGCCAGAGGAAAGTTTCCCATTGGCACGTCTGCACCACGTCTGATAGTAAAAGTTGGCCTCTGAACTGCTAGATCCATCGTTACCTACAAGGCTCATGATTGCCGAAACATTTCCATCTTTGAACTGCTGAAAAGGTTAGAGGGATCAACCTGTACAAACAACATTGAATGTAGTGGACGTAAAGTTGCAAGCTATACAGTAGCTGCAGACACATGCTACTATTGGAGAGAATGCATGCAGTGCATGTTCAATACAGGTGTGTAGATGTCATAGCAGACATTCCTGCAGGTCTTTTAGGTTGAGTCATGGGGTTATTTAGACGTAATATTTAAAATGGCATCTTCCCACTTGACTTAAAATATAATTCTGATTGATTCTGATGGCAATACTCACTGACCTGATTACTGATGTCTACGTAGAGGACGTACGGAACGGATAGACGGATCCATTTACGTACGTAGAGGGAGCATAAATGGTCCTTAACTCACTTAAATCTTTATTTTCTTGCGTTTCAGGATCTTTACTTGTAATCCAACATTGATGAGAAACACTTAGGAGTTCTCAGAATAATGATGGAAGGTTTGACTATATAGCTCCATGAAAACTGAGCAAATGACTGCTGATGAAGATTGCAAGCAAGTATGTGACCTTCATCAAAATTGTCAATTTTAATCATCTGTCACAGCTTCCTGGTTTTCCGGGCCCCATTGGCTTCATTGTAGCAATTAACACATTCAGCACTTTCTTTGGTTATTCCACTGTCATGAAATAAATCAACCAACATAAATGAGTCCCAAGTCATAATAAACCAGAATGATCCTTTAACCCCATTCATAGTCACCCCTTTTCCTGTAGTCACCAGGCTACTTTACACATCGATAGTTAATAAAAACACCATTAGGGATTGCGTCATTGGATTCTGTGATAGTAAATGACAAATGACAAGATGGGTTTATGTTGGAAACCTCTCATGTACCCAGATGGCCTTTTTGTATCTGTGGGCTGTTTCAGAGGCTGCAACTAAAAATGATTTTATGCCATCTGCTAAGTGATGGATTTGCATCCATCTGTCTAACTAAGCATCTCCAGAACCTCGGTCCAGTTTTGCATTAAGGGTGAAAATATGATAATCAGTAGCCACAGCATCATGAATATGTAAATTTAAATATGCAACAGTTTTGTCAATGGAATAGAATATTATCATAACAAGAGGCCACATCCTCTTCTTGATAAGGATAATTTCCGTCAGCTGCGGTAGGACACGGTGCTTATTTATTATTTATACACTGCAGAGAAGGGGTATTCCCTTACTGTGTAGTGCTGCCGTGTCATACTAGATTTAATGTATACTATCTTATTGGGGGACCAAGAGAAAGTTTGTAAAGATTTCCCAGTGCATACATTCGTAATTTCAGCATTAAGGAAAATTGCCCCACATCCACATTTGGAAGTTGCCCGGTGTTTTGCTATATCTCCCCCATGTGAGAACAGAGAAGCATCGCAGCCTCATTATTTTATTTTATTGTGTTTGCAGACTGAAATGGTAATTCCACTGTACATCAGACTCAGCTTACTATACTGACAGGGAATGGTTCTCGGAAAACAATTTCATGAGATCTTCAGGTTATCCATAATCATAACAGTTTAATAATGTTGTAGTCCCTTCAAGTGGATATTGTATTGCAAGAGCTGATATTTTGGTTGGACTAAAACAAAAGAAAAATGTGGTCAGTGAACATTTAAATGATTCGCCAACATTTTTAATTCAATCTGTGATTTACTGGGAAAAAATGGTTCACAAGAGAATTAAGACTATGGGTGATACAAACCACACTGCTGCTCTTCAGATAAACGCTTGATAACCCACATATCTGCACTTCACTAGTTCAGTTTGAGGTTCGGCCCTGTGGTTTATTTTTATTTAACTTTTCACCTCAGCTCGCCCCTATGAAAGAAGTGTCGGCTCTATTCTCTTTGCTTGCACCACAAATCATCCAACCAACCCATTCACAACACCCATTATGCAGGCTGGATGACCAGACAGATACGTCCAACATACACACACACACAGGTGTCTGGCTAACAAGACAGTTTGACATGTGTAGGCAGCTTTTGCTGACCAGTGGGGGTTTCTAACTGATGTTAGGAGAAATCCCACAGTCATTTAACTCTTGGCCTGGCTGTTTTCACACCACTTCTCTGTAGACTGCTTAACACAATGTGGGCTGTCAGAAGGGAGAGAAAGGGTGAGAGAATGAGAGAGCGTGTCTGAGCAAACGTCTGCACGTGTCTGTGTATGGGTATCGGTGCATGTGTATACCTGCATTATCTCAGACATAGAAATAATCGTTCTAGAATCCAATTTCATTTAATTAAACCTTAATCGAAATTCGAACAACACATGTGCGCGATAAAAATGGCCGACCTCAGGGTTCTGTTAAATTTAGCATAAAGATGCTCATGTTTATCTTCATCTACAATCTTATTCTAATTCATCATCGTCTTTTCCTTTCCCGCACATATTGCGTCGTAAATTAGCAAAACCATCTATTTCTAATGGATGTTATGCACAGATTTCCTTCAAGTTTTCTTAGACTTCCACTGTTAACTGAATCTAATAATCTAATAGTAATGATAAAGTCGTAATCTACCTTTAATCTGCTTCGTTGTCCTTCATTCAGTAGCCTCTGTCAAACTGTCGTCTGTGTACAGCATGCTTACTCTGTGGGCCATCTTGCTCTTCTCCTCATTTCAGTCTACAACACTTTACAAATTAAGTGAATGGGGAAGATATATGAACCGTTTTCACTCGACTATTTTCTCCATGGATCTGGATTATGGCTTCTGTGCTAAATGCATTCATGGCATTCGAGTTGCATGCGCCCAAGGGGCATTAAAACACATTTATCATAATCATCTGCAGCACACCAAGTGTCACTTTAAGTGATGTACCAAACTTGGATTTTAAATATATTCAGGAGTGCTTCTACAGTACATGTGTATGTCTGTGTCTGCTGGTGTGTGTATCAGTGTATATATGTGTGTGTGTGTGTGTGTGTGTGTGTGTGTGTGTGTGTGTGTGTGTGTGTGTGTGTGTGTGTGAACGTGTCAAATGACATATTGATGAATGCTGGTGGGTTTGATTTCCAGGGCTGCGTGCCAGTGTGCCTGGGTACATTACACAGCGCTTAAACAGTCAGTCAGACCGGAAAAGGCCAAGAAGACAAGAGTCTGTTTGCATGTGTGTGTGTATCTGTGATTTATCACAGAAAGATCACGGAGAGGTTGACAATTTTTGGAGGAAAGAGCTGAGCTCAGCCGTCTGACAAGTCTAATTGACGGACTGCCAAGGAATCTGTTACTGCGCAGTGTCGAGTAAGTTTGCTCAGAGAGAAGCAGGAGGCGAAGAATGTGCTATATTGGATATATATTATGGGCATTCAAGGCAGTTATATTACAAAGATGGAAAGAAATGCATAGGAGAGCGCAGGGCACAGCAAAATTGAATGACTAAGTGAAAAGAAATGGAGACAGGAGGAGGAAAAGTGGAGAAAGAAACTATATAAATGAAACCACCGGAGGGGTGCGAGTGTTAGAATCAACAGCTGAGTTCTTAAAAATGTGTTTTCATTGAGGCAGAGCATCAGGGATGAGGATTAGTTTGAGAAATGCATGTCTTGCTCTTAATAAGATTTTGATATGCTTGTCTGCCTGTTTGTGAGAGCTTAGTGACGCACAAAGCATGCCTCCTATTGTCACCACGCTCAGTAATACACCTCCCCTTACCTGGCTTTGTTACGCTGTAATGAGAAGTGTGTTTTGTTTGGTATCTCATTGGCTCACACCAGCGATTCGGTCACCGTCAGGATGCGTCTGCATTGTTATTTTCCAATGGGAAATTAACACGAGCCGTGCAGTCACGGAGCAAAGGAATGGCAATTTGGAAGATATAGAGAAGAAAGGAGGAAAGCGGAGCAGCCAGATGCAGCGGTACAGCAATAACTATTTGAGAGTGATTATAGAGGGAAAAGAAGCAGAATGCTCATGAAATTAAAGAGCAAGTAAAAAAAAAAAAAGAGAAATTGCAAAGTAAAAAAACAAAAAAAACAAATAAAAATTCAATAAAGCAGACAGGTCCTGTGAATTGGAAAAGACATGTGCCTTTAGGGCCATCTGTGTAGCTTGAGGCAAGGTTAAATGGGACAAGGCCAAAGGCTTTAAGTATTCAACAGCTTTGTGCAAGAGCTCAAACCCTCGCTTAACTCTCTGCTTTATCTAAAGTTTGGTGTTGCATATGCACGCAGTAATAATCTCCATCATCCATCACTTTCTCTTTGCATTGTTCTCAGCACTTTTGTGTTTAATAGGCGATAAATGGGGAAATGTTGTTTTAGAAAAATATGACTACGCATTTGCTTCTGCAGTAATCTTATATCTCAAAACAGGGCTCAGAGGTTGTTCTACCTCTCCTGGGGAATAATGTATACTCAGACTGAAAGCTGACATGGGTGTACGTGACATCTTACAGCATACATACATACAAATGTGTGTAAGGAGGACATCAGGGTGGAAGGATGGGACATCACTGTTTGATTTATGTTTCCAACCAACGGCCATCATTATTTATTTTTTTAACCCTTCTGTTGTGTTCTAGACAAATCTGACTGATTTAAAAGTTTTCTCTTTAAAAATGTAGTTAATTTCATCTGTTTGTCATAAGGTCCCATGACTTTGTTCACACATGGCATCTGAACACACGCAATACATTTTGAGTGTTTTTATGAACCTGTGTACACCCTTGGTGTACCTTACCTATTAAACAATATAATGTCACAAATATTCCAACCAGTAAAGACAAAACCAGCACCCTGACTCTTAGTAAAAGAGAAGAGGCCATGGAATCTGATCCCGAGGAAGCCTTGAGGCATAAACAGAGTTTGGCACCAAGAAGAGAAAAAGAAATGAAAAGTCCCACAACACAACTTGTGTCAAGGCTGCAGAACACTGATAAGTGTTCTCACTGCAGTACCTTATGCAAAGGTAACAAGTACCAATAAAGCTTTTCCCTTGCCAATGGCTCAGTTGGAAATGTCAGATGTTGGGTGCGGTTTATTTAGGGTTATTACGGTAATACATACCAGACCGGGTATAAGACGAGGTGAAATTGACATTTTGAGTGCTTGATTGCTGAGATACGACTTTACTTTACCGCAGTGCATATGTACAACATATGATGTTTAGCATGTGGCATGTGAATGGTGTAAAATAAAAGTTGTGGAAGGTGTCGCATGCATGAATGACATCATATAATTTATTCTGTCAGTGTTGGAAAATGTCCAGTGAACAGGCCCTGAGACAAAGAGAGAAAGACACCCTATTTATACAACCTGAATGCTGCAGTCATCTCACAGCAGTGATAAACAACTCATCAAATTGTAAAGGTACTCAGCCACACACACACACACACACAGAGACACACACATCCTTGTAAGTAGCCCAATTAACTGCAGACTGGGAAAACAATCCTAAGCAGCACCATTTGCCTCTTGACTCAGCATTTCTTCACTAACAGAAAGGCAGGGAGACAAATGCGCCCAACAAAAGACTGTCATTGATCAGATGCCTGTTGAATGAAATGCATACAACGAGGAAAGAAAGCCAATTTGCTTTCCAGGTAGGCTCTCCTAAACTGAATACATTGAATGACTTGTAAAAAAAAGAAAAAAAAGAAAAAGTTTAGTTTATGTATATTTTGTGTACATTTATATGGAAATGTAATCTTTATAATTATATGTATATTCTATTGTATGTATATTCTATGTATATTCTAGTCTTCTAATATATGTATATTCTATTCTACTAATATATACACACATATATACACATATATATATATATATATATACATATACACACACACACACACAGAGAGAGAGAGAGAGAGAAAGCAAGCAAGGCTAGCTGTTTCCAATCTTTATACTAAGCTGGCTGCAGCATTATATTTAACAGACTGATATGGAAGCAGTATTGATTTTCTCTGATCATATCTCTGGTGGAGAAACTGAATGACTTTCTCAAAACCTTTCCTGAAGGACTTTAATTACAAAAGATAAAGTTTAAGTCCAGAAAAAAAATAATAAAAAATAATATTTTATTAAATTTTATTGACAGTGTTCTTATCAACAAATACCTATATCCATTGCAATGGTGATCACATTGACTTGACTGGAGCCATACACTGCACATGACGCCCATTCACAGATCAGTATCTCGCATGTCCACCATTCGCACCTAAACATGCATTTAATCCTGCTTGGCATTGATGTGAACAACTTATTGATTTCTCTCTGAGGAATGTTGTCCCAGCTGAGCCATGTTTTGCGGTGGAGCTGGCCTCTGGCGATCGCTAGATCAGGACATCCCACACGTGTTCAATAGACAGACATGGTTTACCAGCACATCTCTTCTGTGGTGCATCGATGCGTGGCTTCTTTGTTATGTTTTGGCAACACTTTGACCATCACAAAAATCCCATTGCTGAAAAACACTAAAAATCGATTTTGCCAGCTAAATAATTATTACCTGCGGATGTGTTTTCACTCGTGTTTGTTTGTTTGTTGGTTAGTAAGAATTCTACAACATAGCAGAGCTGAGTGCCATTCAAGTATACTTAGTAAACTAGACAATGAGCCAGCTAGTCAGTCACACAGGCAGTCGCTTATTCAACCATCCATACAATCTGTCAGGCGCAATGCAGCCTACATACATTTGGTGGTAAGCCAGGCTCCCAGTCAACCAGCCAGCCAAAACTCCCAGTCAGAAAAGTCACCCAAACATTTGGCGGACCAGGCATCCTCAAATGGTCTTGCAGCCAATCGAATAAACACGTCTGCCAACATTGCTGGAGTAGACTGAGAACCAGACATGAGGTTACCCAGAAAGCAGGTGAGGAAAAAAAAAAGACAAAATCAAGATAAACAGAAAAGGGAGAAAATAGCACACGTCAGAATACCATTCATCATTCGACAGCAGAGCGAGCAGATGGTATAGTATAATATTCACTGCATTCATTCAATAATCGGGAATGAATGTGTGCTTATGTGCAGGTGTTTGAAGGGATGTGGTGAGCGCATGCAAAATCACTGGGATAATGAATTTCATTTCGTCGGTTTATGAGACGAAATGGATGAGAAAAACCCCGAGAAGCGAACATTTGGAAGACGTGCAAGAAAGCCAATAGGGTAATAAACTCAATGGTAATATTTCATTTTAATAATTGGATGGAATTAGCAGAAATGAGCGGCTATAATGAACAGTGGTAATAGATGACACAGGAGGACCTTTTGATGGCCGTTGTGTCGTGAGGCAAAATGCTGCCAGAAGTACTTCATCATCTTTACACACAATGTCTGTGCGCGGTACACTCATATACACCCAAACACACACACGCATACCGTAGATATTGATAAAATACAAAAGACAAACACGCACAGCTACACACATGCCATGTCTGTGCAGACATAAAACCTTTGGAATATTAATTTGCTGCCTCTTGATAAGAGATAAAGCCTTTTGAATGGGTGGTTGAAAGCCCATTGTACCTCCAGCACCACTGGGATCTCCCTGGTAGTAATGCCTTTTTATCCTCTAATAAATTATGCCATAATTGTGTGCTTGTGTGTGTAATGACAGAATTACGAATCTGAATAAATCATACAAACAGTTTGATATGGGAGCCAGGACAACCGGTGGAAAGGTGAGAGAGTATAGCTCTAACATTTGGCAGGGAATATAAAAATAACAGGCAAAGCAGAAGAATGAAATTTCTGATGACCAGTAAACAGCCCACGGGGAACATCCACAAACATGCCTTAAATTATTTGGTTCTCAAAACACTTCCCATCATTTCCCTTTTATTCTCCTTCTGAAGACATTTATGTGCAAGTATCTGCATCATTGATTCATTCAAAATGCAACTCATAGCCCAGTATACATAATTTAAAGTTACTAGATTTGAAATGTACAACCATTTATATTTGGTGGGTCTGGAGATATGAACAGAATCGGTGACCGATTTTTTTTGTCACCGATTCTGTTCATAATCTTTATGGACAGAATTTCTGGGTGCAGCCAGCGGGCGGAGGGTGTCCAGTTTGGTGGTCTCAGGATCGTTTCTTTGCGGATGATGTGGTCCTGTTAGCTTCATCATGCCGTGACCTCCGACTGTCATTAGGACGGTTTGCTGCTGGGATGAGAATCAGCACCTCCAAGTCTGAGGCCATGGTTCTCTGTCAGAAGAGGGTGGATTGCTCACTCCAGGTTAGGAATTAGTTGCTGCCCCAAGTGGAGGAGCTCAAGTATCTTGGTATTTTAAGTATCTCTATTGTTTACAAGTGAGGGAAGAATGGAGCGGGAGATTGATAGATGGATCGGGGCAGCGTCTGCGGACCCTGTACCGGTCTGTTGTGGTGAAAAGGGAGCTAAGCTACAAGGCGAAGCTCTCGATTTACCGGTCAGTCTACGTTCCTACCCTCACCTATGGTCATGAGCTCTGGGTAAGGACCGAAAGAACAAGATTGCAGATACAAGCGGCTCAAATGAGCTTCCTCTGCAGGGTGTCTGGGCTCACCCTTAGAGATAGGGTGAGGAGCTCACAGTGGAGCCGCTGCTCCTCCACATTGAGAGGAGTCAGCTAAGGTGGTTTGGGCATTTGGTTATGCCCCCGGATGCCTCCCTGGGGCATGTCCCACTCGGAGGAGACCCATTATAAGTCAGCTATGTTCTTAAGATAAAATATTCAATATTAAAATTAGTAATGATATTTTATTTGTTGCTAATATGTATATACTGCATCTAAAATCTGTAAAATAAATGTTATGGAGTAAGAGGTACAATATTACCTTGTGGTTTAATTAGAAAGTAGCATAAAATGGAAATACCGAGATAAATTACAAGAGCCTTATCTGTACTTAAGTAATGTATTCTAGTTTGTCACTTTTCATCACTGTTTTATGTGATGTGTGAATGATCTCCTCAGGCTCTGTCTTTAACTACAGTCGCCATTACTGCAGCTTCTCTGCAACATCGGATATATTAATATGACACCATTGGCACTAATTAGCAGATGTGAGGTTAACAATGTCATAAACCTGCTGCTACATAACCAGAGCAGATTCCAAGTCAAAGGAGCCGGCTGGTTGAATGCATGGCTGCAACACGAGACATTGTAGAGCCGTAGTCGGGCATCCAAGGTGCTCGAAACCGGCAGAGACTGTAAAAATTCATGGATTTAAGATCAAATGAAGCAGCATTTAGCTGAAGATGTTAACAGTGGGAATAGACACAAGACGAGGCCATGACATCTAATGGTGGTAGAATTTATAGGGCCATCATGGTGGCAATAGGGCGAGAGGAGGGGCTCCTTGGTTTAATGAAATGATCAATGATGGGGAGAAAAAAAACGGCTGCTATTCTCTCTTCTTCTAATAAATATCCCTCTGCTACACCTCTCATGCAGGACGTCAAAGCAAGTGAAATTTATTCATAGCCTTTTATCACTGGCATGTCAAATATCCGATGCCACACATTATGTGTTATACACATATCATCTATCCTTTTGCCCTATCATCAACATGTTCTTCACAATACATCATTTTATCATGGCTGATGTACATTGCATAAAGAAAGAAAAAAATCAAAGTTCATAATTCTTGCATTTTCCCACAAATATTTGGGATATATTATTAATGCCTCTGCAAAGGAGGTTATGCTTTTTGGTCCTGATTGGTTTGTCTGTTTATCAGCAGGATTACAGAAAAACTGGCTTGATTTTCATGGAACTTGCTGGAGGGGTGTCGTATGAGGTCAAGGAAGAACCCATTAAAAATATGGAGCAGATGCACAAATGTTTCTCACTTTAGCTAAATAAATAGGATTTAGTTGCAGGTTGACCCCCCCAGATTTAGACAGTAATGGCGGGTGAGTGAACTAGAGAGAGAAGAAGCTGTGTTATGAAAAACAAGCTAACTACGAAAAAACCCCAAAATACCCATCATATTGCTTCATGGCGGTTATGCTCTAAAGCACAAATAAGCATGCCCACACCTCCGCACAAGCCTGCAGGATTGTGCAAATTTCAGATGAAACGCACTCAGACACACACATACCTGCAGCTCTTTATACATTCAGCTCATCACATGTTGACACGTTGTCATGCCCCTGTGCGTCTTATCCAGACACACAATGTAGCCTTTGGCCGATACACAAAGGCATCCTAACACATGCTTAGCATGAAACAGCAGAAGAAAAAAAAAGAAGTTGCTTTGAGGATTGCCGTGACCTGGATGAAGCTACTTTCAAAGTAGATTGTGCAATACTACACACAGTATATAGGCTTATACTTCATGATGTACATACACATGCAACCACTGAATCAAATTAAATACCTTAGATTATTTAGAGTCTCCATAGCAACAACTGAGCATAAGACTAGTGTTTGTTTATAGGTCATACAGTATGACACATCTACTGATGCATACTTGGACACACCATTAGTGCTGTTTCCTGGAGTCATCGGGTGTTTCGGGTCTTGCAACAGTCACCCTCATCCAGCAATCCCGACAGATGTTGCTCAAGCCCCGGGCCGGTATCCATTGGTATTCTGCTGACCCTACTGACCACCCCTCTTCAACCAGAGTCATCCTGATGCTCTCTCTGGATGGCTCCTTCGCTCTATTGTTCATGGTTCTTCTTCTGCTAGCAGCCTTCTGTAGGGAATGACCTACAAAACCCTCAGCTGCCCTCCTCCATTGGCGTGCACCTGGTCCTCCAGGACAGACAGGGGTGCATGTAGGTGTTTCTGCTTTGCCCCATGTGAACTGGTTGGATGGGCTGTGGGAGGTCATCGTAGGCTCCCTGGATCCGGAACTTGATCCTTTGGGGCTTCATCTTCCAAACGTCCTGCCAGGTGACATTCCGCTCCATCACCTCTTCCCACCTCAGGCACCCTGCTGTCGCGCCGCCACCGTTTTGCTCACTCGCTCCTCCTCTACAGCAGTGCACATTTCCTCCTGAACCAATATCTGCCTCTCCATTCCTGCTGGCCCTGTCATATCGGGTGGATGTACAGTGTAACTAAGTGAAAGTGATGAAGTGAAGGAGCACATGATTGCAGAGTTTAACAGATTTTCAAGTGGCATTAGCAGCAGTCTTCAAGTTACGTAAAGTAACGTGATAAAAGTGACGACTGTGACGAGAGTAATTGCACATTTAGTGTTTGGCAGGCTGTTGAGTACAATAGCAGCAGTCATTGTTTGTAGCGCAGCAGTATATATAATGTGTTTATGTGTCACTTGGAGATAAAAGAGCTGTCACTCATGTTGTGTTGTTGTTGTTCTGTCCTTATGTAATCAAATGAGTGACAGGTACAGTGTGTAACCCTGTGTGGGTATTCATTACCATATGAGTTTAAATGATAAAAGACATCATAGATGCAAATTACCGGCTTTGTTACTAATATCTTCGAGGTGCACTCCCAAAATCTGAGTTCACACATAAACAGTTCTCTGCAGAAATAAAAAAAACAACAACACTAAGATAGCAATACTGAAGTAAAACCTCAGGGCAAGTGCTTTTTTTTAATCTTATGATAATAATTCAACATTGTGAGAAAACTGGTAACAATCCTCTCACTTAACTCTCCGAGAAAAAGCTGGGGAAAAAATCAACGTATTTATCCAAAAATCAAGGTATTAATTTAAGTAGGCTAAAATGTATTGTCTACTTTAATTTAATTGTAATCAATGTTTTTTTTTTTACTTCATGTAAAGTTAACTTTATTTATATTGCCCAAAATCAAACATTTGCCTCAGAGGGAGGCAAATGGAGAACACAAGGGTCAAAAGCACTTACATTTAGCTTGTGAAGAGGTTGAATTAATGTGTTGCATCAGCTTGATGAGAGCCTCCACTGTACAGCCATATATTAGCTAATGAAAATGGGCTCATCGACTGCTTTTAAATGCAGAAAATATTGAGGAAAAAAATAGAACTCAAAGGCAAATTCATGCATTTGAGTGTCGATGCCATAAAGATACAGGTATTTGATGTCGGTTGTAAACATTTTATAGGTTGTGAACTTTTTGTGATTTAGTGTGTTTACACTTCCCCCCGTGTGTTTGCGTAATCTGTTGCTTTCATGCTGATTTCTGCTCCTCTCCTCTCAGCGGTGGACGAACCTCACCACACACGGAGCTGTCAATCAAAAACACACACACTGTGAAAGAAAAGCTACTAGTTTTTTTTTATCATGTATTCACTCTGGTGCTTCCCTGATGCTTCTACTATACTGTGAAGTAAAATGTTCTGAGGGAGATATGCTGATGTTTATTCTTCAAGGGGCCCACATGCCCACACAATCTTATGTCCAGAGAAGGTAATTGATGATGGTTACTATGGAGAAAACAACAGTAAATCAATATAAAAATACAGCTGTTAGTCTCTTCTTGGAGACAATCTTTTTGACCTCTTCTCTTCTTCTTTGTTTGTCTCCTATATTGTAATTACAATATATACTGTATATATACGGTATATTTGACTTTTTTTGTGTTAAGAGTCAGTTTCAGACCATGTTTTATAACGAAACACATGCACATACATATACGTACACAGATATTTGTGTACAGAGAAACAAAACAAAATAAAAATGCAAAATAAAATGCTGAATTATTAAAGATCAGGGCGCGTTTAGCTCAGTGGATAGAGCCCCATACTGTATATTAAGGCTGCAATCGCCGATAGCGGCCAGCACGGGTTCCATTCCGTAGCCCCTTCCCGCATGTCTTCTCCTCGGCTGTCTCTGTCATTAAAGACTAAAAAATGCCATAAAAAATAAGTTACTAAAGATCACACACGTACACACACTGACTTCGTCAAACACGGTTGAGGAAAGACGCACCGGCACGTGCGCAAACACACACACACATTCACACCATTACTGGGGTACAGAGCTTTCAGTGAATTCTTGTCTGCTGCTATTGTCATGTAATGGGAGATAAACCGCAGAGAGAGAGACGTCCGTTCAGCAGCAGCCTGAAAAAGCAAAGATGTACAAAATGAATGCATGGTGCAGAAAATAGTGGAGGGAGAAGGACAGAGAAAGAGAGAGCAGCCAGTTCAATAGTAAGAAATGCAGCCAAACATACACTTAAATGTATTATCAAACAGAGAAAATGTTAGTTGCAGTCCACAACTCAATGAGATGCATTGAAAACTACTTGATGCATATGTCTGCTACTATTATAATTGCTACTTATATAGGCTTACTCACTACTACCTCTGCTACATGCAGTTGTTCTGCACTCAGAAAAGGGAAAACCTGGATATCCGCAAAGATTGTGATGAAGGTTGTGGCTTCATGCAAAATTAATTTGGAGTTTTAAATTCCTTTAAATTGCTGCATTTTAAGGGTTTGGTTAAGGGAGGTCATTTTTGACCCTTAGGAGAAGGGAGTACACATAATGACAAGACTTAACCAGGGTTAACATGTTTCCTCCTATTATCTGAGTGATCCTCCCATTAATGCAGATGTAATTATGAGAGAGGCACTCCTTCCTTTTTTTATTTTTTTATTTTGCATCTATGAAATGTGTCACATCTGTACCTGAAAAACAGGCCCAAAAGCCTCAGTAAATCCGACCCATTGTGGTTAAATGAGTCCCATCTGCAGTGATGGGACTCATTTATGGACATTACCCATACCCACATTACCCAGTATCTCCAAAAAAATCAACATATTTTGGTCGATATTTCCCATCATTTCCGAACAAAATGAAGACATAAAGCGGCATAATCTTACAATATTATAAAGCTAAGACCTTCTTATTCTAAATGAGAGTCTTTCCAGGGCTGTCAAGCCCACAGCATCTACTAAAACTACCTAGAACGCAAGCATTTCCTTCTACACTTCAAAATGTGCATAGATTACGCAAAAAGGAAAGTCCTGGCTGCTTATTACTTTGCTCTTCTTAGTTTTTAACTTAACTTTCTTGAATATTTCAGCATGTCGCTGCACACCTGGCTCTCATCAGCCTGTGCTGCCCACACTGTCTCCTTCATCAACGGCTTCAACCTCCTCTGGGAATGCAGACTGTTATTCAGACAGCGTACCCCCAAACCTGCCGAGGGCAAAACTCTCCTCAGCAAACATTTTGTTCTCTGTCACTCACACCGCCACTCTGCTAACAGGTACACAAAACACTCTCCCCGTGTCCACTTGCTCTGACCAATCCCACCGTTATTGATGTCCCTGGGGTCCCAAAGCCAGCCTGATTGGCTTCCTGTGCTTCCATTCCCATTGTTGAAAAGAAGCCACGACCCTCTATAAACCTCTCACAACAGTACTCGGTCAAATGGATACACCAGTCCAGTTATTCAGAAATGTGGTTTTCTACCCAGACAAAGACGCGGACCTCCGTATGTCTCCTGCAAAAAAAACTAATTTATCCTCCTGTGCCAGCTGTGCCCTCTCATCTGCCCCTTGCTACCAGTGAAGAGAATAGTACGCTTGAGACATCTCAACACTTTAAAGTACACCACAGACCCGGACTACTTCATTTGAGTGCAAGAACGCTGCTTACAAAATGGACTATAACCAAGTTTTGACACATGAAACCTCCCCAATCGTCCTTGTTTGGAATGAATGATGGCTTTCCTCTAAGAGACGTTGCTATAGATGGTTACAACTTGGAGTTTTGATCTGTATAAAAGACTGCCTCACTGTCCATGAAAGCAACTTGTGCACAGAGCCAAAGAAATAGGAATGTATTTTGCTGGATATCTGACATAGGCAATGTGACCGATTTTGGTCTACATTCCCCGACCCCTACCCTCAAAACACATGTTGATGCATTGGGAAAGCTCTTCTCACTGCATGTCTCCCCTGATATGAATCATTATACTGTATGTTTGTAGCCTCTGTGTCCTTTGAGAATCATTAGCTCCAAAAAATAGGCCTGTTTCAAGCTTTGTGACGAAGCATTTTCCAGTTACAATTCAAGGAATCAAGGACTTTTTCTTGTCGTTACCACAAAATGTACAAGGCATAAAGGGGAACGGAGATCTTTGATTGAAAGCATTAAAAATCACCACATTTGAAGACAGATGGTTTTCCCTGAATAAAAGCAAAAGAAAAATTACAATCTGAAATCTAACTAGTAATTTAAGATGGAAGTAGTGGAGTAAAAAAGTACAATATTTGCCTTTGCAATACAGTAAAGTTGTATTAAATGAAAATACAAGGAGTGCCTTGAATTTGTCATGAAGTACAGTAAATGTATCGTTACATTCTAACACTGGGATTTGGAGCATAAATTGTCAATATTGATTAAAGTCTGTCAACCTCAAGAATTCATTGGATGAAGCGGTGTCTCCTATAATAGCCTCAGATATACGTGATACAGAGTTTTCTTGAATTACACCAATCTAGTAGCTCTTTTGGTCATTCAAAACCTAACTGAACAAAATCCGGAAAAAAAAGAAGACAAAACGGAGTAAATACACGTGTTACTGTTGACGTGACAGGTTCAAATACTCTACAGTGAACAGCCGGGAGTGTTCAAACTTCTCCGTGTGTCTTTTACTCATGCACACTATACTTGTAAACCAAATGTTTTTGTCAATAAAGAAATAAACACACTACTAATAATAAAGGTTTATTCTGAGGAGTTCTGGTTATATAAGTGTGTCGTTTCTGGAGACTACGAACATCAAACACCTCAGTATTCCTTTTACTCCAGGAGAACTTGTTTTTATTTATCTGCCTAGCGGTACTTTGCATATTTAACCTTCTTCTTCGCTGCCTGGTTTATCACGTCAAATCAAATCAGACCGCGAACGGCAAACAAGTCAGTATTGCATTTACTTAATGAGTGATGCTGATGGCCCACTTCCATGTTAATGAATATCATATGCTAATTATTGTTTTGAGCCAGTTAATAATAAGGGTGCTAACAAGTGTTTATTTACACTACTTGACTGAGTCCAAACAGGGAGGTCCACAATAGTCTGTCCTCATTAGACAAGCATCTATCAAACTTTAATGCGGCTACGTCGGTCAGTCACGACACAAAATACACAGTGGGAGGCGCCGTCATGCTCTTATATAAAGCTACAATTCAGTTTATTTGCCTTGCTTATTGATTAGTAAATAAACATTATGTCCCACAAAATTTATATCATAATAATTAATTTTAAGCTGTACTTATCATGGTTTTGGTTTTGTAAGGTTCTGTATTTTCAGTTTCCTGTCTTATTTTGAAAGTAAAGTTTTCCTTGTGTCTTTTACTTCCTGTCTTGGTTTTCGATGGTTTATTGCTTTCACCTGTGTTCCCTCCTCACCCGTTCCCTATCTCCCCTTGATAATGCCAGTCAGTTTTTCCTCCTGTGGATCTCCTCTACATCTCCTCATGTACTTGAGTAAGTTTTGTTTTCTTCCTGGGTTTGCTTCCCTGCGTTACTCCTGTGTTATTCCCAGTGTTCCGGTCTCATTGTACTCCTGAGCCCCTCGTGTCTTCTTTTTGCTTTGAGTGATGTTTCTAAGTCGCACGTTGCTCACAATGTTTGGGGAAATTAGTGCTTAGTTTCATTTAGATTGACTAAAAGGTCTATGGTAGCATCAAAAGCTTCAAGATGATTTAAAAAAATCAAACTATTTTGAGAAAATGCATTTACTTGCATTTGCTTCCAGTATTTTAATCTTAATCTTGCTCTCAGATAGATGCAGTGTTTGTGCGTCACCACCATCCCTTGCAGTTCAAATCTGCAACCTGACAAGCTGCTGAAGATAAAGATAAAGACAGATAAAACATGGAGTTTTCCAGCGCCGGCTGTTGGCCAAGAACACACACACACAGCCGGATTATAGGCAGCGAAAGTGTGTTTGCATGTGTGCTTTTTTATGTGTGTGTGTGTGTGTGTGTGTGGGGGGGGGGAATTAGTAACGCAGCTAAACAGCGTTATTAATGGCTACACTGCGCCTCAAAAAAACCAAAGGCCACATTGGGCGAAATCAAAGCCCTGAGAGAACAATCATTATGGATTCAGCAATGAAAACACCAGTGTGTGCCAAACCTCAGTTCATTTCTGCATTATTCATTCGCTGACAGCAAAACAACTATTAACATATCAAATATTAACATCAATTCCCACAAGACATTCACACCACTTCAGAACTAAAAAAGACAATTTAACGGTACATTTGAAGCTCAAGTTTAAGGACTTTATTCATGTCGGTACAGGAGAGGAGCAGTGTTTCTTTGAAAAAAGAGAGATGACTTAACATTAACAAGTGTTTGGTGAATGTTCCTTTTCCTCATTTCTCTTTAAACTTAATTAAATTCAGAATATTGCCTGGAACTGTACAGTCATTTCTAGAGTTCTGTGAAAAACCCCAAATCTAGAAAATGGGCTTAAGATTCAAGTCAGTTTAGATTTATCAAAGTAATGAATGTGTTGCTCATTTTATTAAGGAGCATACTTTAGGGAAATTTAAGGAAAAGTTTTTTTTTTCTCATTTAGGGAATAAACCTTATACATATCTTGATTTTTTTTAATGATAGAAAAAGATCACATGAAACATTTAAGACTAAAAGGGTAAAAGACTCCTTTAAAATCAAATTTCACATCAGAATCTATAAGTTAAATAAACTACAAGATCAAACCTTTTCACTTCTAATGTGTAATTTCCAAACTCTGAGGCATTAACTAACTGAGCTGCAGGTCAGGTCTCTTGTCTCTTGTTATACACTGATACAATCACTAATTAGCCAAGACAAAACACTTTTTTTCAGTGCAAAAACCAACTATTGATAGCTGTGAAATATGTGCCGTCCTTTATTGTATCCCTTTAGAGCCACGGGGATTATTTTTTAGTCTGACAGTCTTTTGTTTCATCAGGAGACATGAGGACAAAAAGAGGAGTTGACATTCAGCACCCCATTATTCAAAACTGACACGGATTCCCACCACGTTCAGAGGTTATATTCAGCAACCGTTTGTCTCCTGTATCTACCTTTTGTATTCAGTTTTATAGGTTTAATCCACAGTTGTATTGTCTTCGCTATTAGCAGGTCACTCAGTCCAATACTTTAATCAATGACTAAATACGTGCAAAAACAATGACCTCCCATCAGTCTCTGCTGGACTTTTGTTTATTGCTAATTAATGTTATCAGGTTAACACTCTAAACTGAGATTGTGGACATGGTAAACTTCATACCTGGTTACAATAAGCATGTAAGCGACATAGTGACACGGTGCCGGCATTAGCATGTAGCTCAATGCTTTTTACCTATAGTGGAAACGCCAAAAAGGCGAGTAGAGTTGAGTCGAGCCGGTACTACGCAGTGGAAATGGGACTTAAGTCATTTGCAAATATAGTTAGGGCCTTAATCATGCCTTCACAAATGTTTACGTGGAAATGCTTTGCAAACTTAGTGTGTGTATGTAGTGTGTGTCAATTAGACGTAAATTACATAAGAGGCAGTTTAATGACACCTGTGTTTGGTGGGAGTTTATAGCAGAGACATTTTTTTAATCCCTTGTGTGAACATAATCCAGCTAAAGCACCTCTGGAACTGAAATGCATTTTACAGTTTTGGCAAGTACAGAGGAAACCTGTTGAGCTCGCCTGTAAGTCTGTCTCCTCCTCTGCCTTCCCAGGCGTCTGTTACGGCATCTCCTCTCATCGTGGGTATTGTACCTCTGTCTATCACTAAGTCTTTCTCGGTCTCTCATTTCCCCATCTGCCTCGCTACCTCAGCGACAGGGATAAAATCCTCAGGTTTAATTCGTGTCGTGCCCTTTGGACGTATCCATGCTCCCAAATTGGCAGCGCGTCTATGGGATTTAACAAATCCTTCACCCTCATAAAACATTCATTCTTTGGAGAAATGTTTAAGCCACTCCGTGACATCCCTTGGACATCCGCAATATAGCTAAGCTTAATACATTATTTAATCCCCCCATTATGATAAGGATAACAGAAGATGGACACAGAATGGCTGAGTAGTGAAAGGAAAGGAAGAGGAGAAAATAGAAGTGGAAGCAAGAAAGGCAGGGCTCGACCTGACATGTTACAGGTTGGTCTGACCCTCTTTGATACAGCTCCGGTGTAATGTTTGACCCCAGATGGAGAAAGTATGAGAAAAAAAGACAGCGAGGCAAAGAGGGAAAAAGACGAGAGGTGAAAGAGGAAAGAAAGGATAAGGAAATGAGACAGAAATACGGGCCGACAGAGAACGAGGAAGATGGGGAGAAGAATGACAGAGATTGGGGTCGAGAGCGAGAGACGACGGCAGATGGATGAACAAGCAATCGAGGATCGTGGAAGAGTGTTGAGAGGGTAAGACGCTGGCGCCGTACAGATTTCTCCTCCATTCTGAAAAGAGAGAAACACGGGATGCAAGGCAGAGATAAGAGGAAGTTGATTAAAGAGGAACTGCCAAAGAAAAGAGGCCCCGTATTTAGCATTCTCCTGGCACTGTGGAGGCTTATTTTCCCGTCCTAGTTTGTCAGAATGAGAGGGAGCCAGAGGGTAACGGCAGAGGATACACAGTCGGCGAGCACACAGAGATATCATGTAATGTGATAGAGACAGAGGGAACAAATGCAAAGAAGATTGAGGGAGAGACTGAGAGAATGAGAGCTGCTCATCTAATTATCAATCCCTTAACATGGTTTCTCTACCGCACTGCACACTTCAAGGGAAAACATAAAATCACATTGTTATGGCAGATGTTGACAATTATATAAGACAGTGCCCTAAAATTAGAGATATGTTGACTCTCTGGCATCTCATTTGTACTGTGATGTTCATCCCAGCAAACCAGAATGGTGTGTGTGGTCATCGAAATGGTCTTGATTTGACTTGCAGGCAGCGAGAAGTGTTCGCATCCAAAAAAATGTTACATGAGTCCGGTCTCATACCCAGGGCATCATATGCCGCCGTTTGATCACATCCCTCACTGTCTCCTTCAGATACAGGAAGCACCCTTTAATGGCACGCATCATGCTTAAAACAAGGTAACGCACACAACTTTCACACAGGAGACTGGCATCCACATCCCATGTGATACCGAAGATCCTGACTTTTCCCTTATCCTAAACCTAACCAAAGTGCTGTTAGATGTGAACTACATGTTTAATGCTTTGTGGGAGAAAGGCTCTTGAGAGTTGCCCTCAGATGCTGAAGAGTCAAGTCAAGTAAATGTTATTTATATAGCGCCAAATCACAACAAAAGTTATATCAAGGCACTTTCCAAGAAGTGCAGGTCTAGACCATACTCTTTATTGAGACCCAACAATCCCCCATGAGCAAGCACTTAGACAGTGGCAAGGAAAAACTGCCTTTTAGCAGGCGGAAACCTCGAGCAGATCCAAGACTCAAGGTGGGCGGCCCTCTACTTTGACCGGTTGCCTTGTGCTGCATATAATGCAAGTGGGCACATGACAAAGTGGCGGTAGTGGCCGAGGTTGGTTAATTACTTCAGTCCTTTCTTAGCTTGTAAATTCCAATCCAAAAGGCGTTAACACTACAAACACTAAGAACCTAAGAGGTGGAGTGAGCTAAACTGAGATGCTGCCAAGTAGATTGCTCGCAGCTAAATTATCACTCAGACCACCCACACCGTTATATGCAATTTTAAGCCTTAAAATAAACAAGTGAGTTTATAAAAAAAACCTCCAATTAGTTGTCTTGAAAGGCTAATTTAGCCATAAAGACCACAGCTGTCACCACATACCAGGCTGTAAACATGTTTATTTCTGCTGTAAAGTTAGGAATCGATGGCGTTTGACCCGTTTTTTGGGGGCAAGCCTCAAGTGGCCATTTGAGGAGCTGAAGTTTTGGGCACTCGAATATTGGCTCCTTTTTACAGCCCCAGGCATTGCCACTTGTGCAGCACACAGTCCCTTCTCTGAGCTGTCAAGACTTGGTATGTGTCACCATCCACCTCGGCCTCTTACCTATACCGCAGCATAAGGATGGAAAATAAAGTATCGTCTTTGAATCCTTGCAGCAAATGGAATCTGTTTGTATGGAAACATCATGTGTAGATCACTTTCCTCCATTCCTGCTAATTTCCTCACCTCTCTTTCAAATCTCCCTCACTGGATACTCTCATCTCTTCTCCCGCATCCACTTCACCCCATAATTTCCTTCCCTCCCCTCCATTGCGATAGCACGTCTCTCCTCCCTGGTGCTCTCTCCTCTCCCTTGCTCTCCTCCTCCCACCCTCTGTGCCACCTGTAGGTGGCAAGGAGGCATGTATAATTGGCACATAGTGCATAGAGAGTGATCGTAAAAAACCCATTTTTTACAGCTACCATGAAAGACTCCTGCTGTCATATCCCCAGCATTCCAAGACAGTCCTCGTGGCTTTAAGTCTTTTCACTTTCTATCCGACCTGCTCATATTTCCTCTTCTCACTCTGATTTTGTACATTTCCCTCCTCATCTCTTGTCCCTTTTGTACCTTTCCTTTCACTTCCCCATGTGACACACACTGTTTTGTGTCTCCTTGACACTCCATCATTTTCTATAGTTGAGGAAAAATCAACCATGTGATTTTCTTTCCATTCCTTTCCTTCCATTTCTGTTACTCAGCACTAAATCCATTGTTCCTCCTGGCAACCTAAGATCTTTAAAATTTTTATACACTTGCATTTGTTGAAAGCTATTTCCACATGTGGATTAATACACACTTTGCGTGCTGTGGAGAGAATTTATAGAGGCAGGACAACAGTGTCCACGTCAATCATCGTAAAGGGACATGCGACTCAGTGAAACAACGTGGCTCATTGATGCTTTTGATAGTCTTTGGACAACAATGCAGATGACTTTCACTGATGAGAGCTTAATGTCATCGGGGGAGATAAAAAGCAACTAGTGGTCCTGATTGAATTTGTCCAATGGTAATGGATATTATACTGGGTTTATCAAGGCAACCAGCAAACATAGAATATGTTTTGAGCATGCAATAACTGGAAACCAGAGAAAACCTGTAATAAATAATGTGACTTTAATATTAAATGAATAATGTGACTAATATTAAAATATTCCAGATTAAAGCTCTATTCTCTCTGACACTGGAGTTTCACAGTAGGAAAAGTCTATCGTTGGATTAATTGTTCTTTTCTTTGGAAAATCACCAGACAATATAATTACATGATGGATTTAATATATACTGAATGTGTGTCTACCTTTGACAAGTCTGTTAAATATTCAAAAAGTTAATCGCGATCTAAAAGGAGTGACGTCGGAAGGCTTGCATTTCACAAAGTTACAGAAGAAAAATATTCACACAAGGAAAAACATGAATGAAAAGGAGAGGGATTTATGTAAATTGCAGACGACAGGGGGTTACAAAAACAGCAGAGAGGGAGAGAAGTCACTTACATTTACCCTTTCAGTTTTGATTGGTGGAGCAGAGCTGTGTTTCAAGTTAATGAAGAAAGTTAAAAAAAATCAATGAGCCACCAGGCAGCACAGCATGCAACCATCAGGTTCCTCCTGCGTGCTCCCTCCTCCTTATGATCTCCCTCCCTCCTTTCCCCAAATGTATCTCCCCCAGCTTCTCACCCCCCTCCCTTCCTCCACTGGTGGCTCTGTTCCTCCATGTTTGTTTTCCCCACCTTCGCGTTTTCATCCTTCACGTCTCCACCTCCTCCGTGCTCCCTTCCCTCTCGTCTCCTCTCCTCTCTTAACCATCCGCCTGCCTGCCCGTTCATCCGTTCGCTCTCCTGCCACCTAATGGGGGTCCTGTTGCTATGGTAACGCGGGATGAACATGCTTGCATTCCAGCATAAGACAGACAATGGCTTGCAAAAGTGTCCCTCTCTTTTGCAGATTCTCTAGTGTCAAATTCAAACACACTTTTTTTTTTATATGAATGGGTTGCAAAGGCAAGTATAATTTACACAATGTGCAAAGAGATGGGACAATGAAAGAATCGACCCAACATTGATTGATATGATGATAAATAATTAATGACGTGGGATGGAAAGCATACATAAATGTGTGTGTATACACATACACACATCAGACACCAGGTTTATATGATGAACAGCAGCAGTTTCTCTGAGGTGATAACAGATCTGCTGATATTTATGTAAAGAATTGGGAAATGTATTTCTGTCATATGTCTTTTCTGGTCATTTTGTTGGCTATTCATTTGGCTCTATTTCCCCATTCATTTTCATCTGTTAAGCAAGGTGAAGAGTGTTCTTGCATCAAGCAGGCCATGAAGGACACACAAAAATGTTAATAATGTCAAAGCAATATCACAATAGAGATGATCAGTCCCAGTCATGTGAAAATTACAGGAGGTTCTGGCTGGAGAAATTCTGATGCGGGACCCATTTTTTATGTAAATGATCTTCTTGTTGGCGCTATGGATGGCAGCCATGGTGAACTGATGTACTTGTTTATAATTTAGAGGGAAAATAATTAATATGATGAATTAATTCCATGAAAGCCAATTTAAGACTTCATCAGGGAAACACGTTTTATGGAATATTTCAGCAACAGCTGAAAGGGTTTACTGGTGCCCTCACTGAGAAGAAAAAAAAGAACATTTTTGTGACAGACTTGAAAGTATGACAGAAAAAAGACACCTTTCTTTCTGACACCTTTGCTGCACGCTGATAGAATGCTGGATCTCCCTGAAGGATTTTCACATGACAAAATAGACCTGATTTAACCTCCACCACCAATACTTTTGACTTGGCAGTATGACCACCAACCCTCTTATACAAATAGTCTGTCACTGTAACAGCAAACAGAAAATACATCAATTAAATATAACATTCTCAGGACAACCACTGAAATAACTGTTTTATTAATCTATCCTATAGACTCCAACTTCATATATCATATGGACAACTTAATGTTAACTTTTAATATTTCCACAAACGTAAACTAAATGTAAAAAGTCACCGTGACCGATTTAAAATATAAACAATGATGGAGTTATTGTCAGTATGTAAAACGTATCTAGAAATGCATGTAGGTGATTCTGCAAAAAGTTGGTTGAATGATGAGTCTATTCTCAAGTCACAATATGGGTCATGAGGTGACAAATGTAATATTCATGTTTTGGACTTCATGTCATGTCCTGGACTGGAAAATCTTTCGGCCTTGACCAGTTATAAATGAATCCATCTGTAAAGGTTCAGGTGAATATCTGTCTGAGCTGCAAAGAACTAACAAACATCTGACATGTGACGATGGTACCGGAGCAGAGTTGGGTTTTTGTAGCAAGCCAAAAAGGTCGGAAACCAACCAACCAACTTCTCCCTCATTAGTTTCACCTGCAACTCATTAGCCTTCCCTCCCTAATGCATTTAATATGTGCATTCCTGTCTCTGAGTGCCAGTTTGCCTTTGTACCATGTGAGAATTGTTTCAGCCAATCATAGTGTTTATTTCTCCTGGGGCAGGTTTAACAAACTCTTACTTTAAACCTGAATTCTGGCTTTACTAACCCTGAGATGGCAAAATCTGTTTCAGAACAGCTGATAAGAATAAGTTACATTCAGTGTGTATGTTGAAGGAGAAATTTGCCACGTTTTATGTCGATGTCCAATCAGTGATGATGGCCTCAGTGCATGCAGTACTGACAGAAAGCTGATTTTTTTTCTGAGTTGAAGTGCAGCCTTCCTGCCCAGCACCTACTGTAATGTGGGCATTTCACACACAGCCCCGAACTGGGAAAAAATGGTAAAGATATGGTTCTATCCAAGGTGGTGATACATTTGTATTAGTCAAAGATATGGACAATATGCTGAAGATCACATCCTAGATCCTCAACGGATATGATATATTGTGTGAGCCAAGGAAAGACTCATTTAATTAACACTATGACATTTCATTCAGCACAGTTCATTCATTCATCATTGCCAGACATGAATTTCCTTAATGGATGATACATTTCTGGAGTCGTACTGTATGCTACATTTGACTCTTAAATAGCCTGTATTTATTCAGCTGGAAATTGCCAGGGAGAAAATGCAGGTGGCAGCAACTCAAGATGAAAATATGGATCAAACGGAAAACACTGCATATTGTTGAAGATTTAAAATCTCAGCTTTGGAAACATGAGACTAATTTGCTTGTTTTAAAAGGCATTTACTATTTATTTCTATTATCTTAGCCTGCTTATTTCTACCAATGTATTTTTTGACAAATAATTTTATCTTGCGGCATGAACAGATAATTTCGCTAGTATTATATTTTATTGTATTTTTTTAAATTTATTTATTTATTTTACAGTGGAGTTTCTATTTTGGCACACAGCACATGGAGTCTATATGAACAGAAAGAGATGGCTGGTAAATTTGGACATGCTATCGTTGGCCTTTCTGGTTTCACTGGGATAAATAAAGGTGGGTTAATGGGAGGAAAAAGGTCAGGGAAAGAAGAGCGGACTGCTGAATAAGACAGGTTTCTAAACTGAAGGAGCTGAAAGCAATAAAAACACAATTCTATAACAAAAACAGATGCATGATGGAACAATTCTATAATGGCTACAGCCATTGTCTCGTGGGGTTCAATGCAAGGATGCCTTGGAGTTATTACCATGCCTTTCTATGATGGTGTAGCCTCCAAACACAACCTAGACACAAATTCCATCACCGCTCGTATGCGTTCCCATTTCAATTTAAGATAACAGACGTTTGTGGTGATTGATTTTTGAAGGAATGACTCCCTGGAGACAGACGAGTTTGTGATTTTTTTTTTCTTTCTCACCATTAAATGTATTTGCAGATTTTTTTTTTTCCTGGTGTAAACACAAATTAACATTTTCAGGCATGACCCGAGAGAGAAGTGGGTTTAGATGGGAGAAATGCCTCCCCCTATGTTTGGTTCATTTTCTTTTTTCTGAAGACAATTCACGGTTTTTCTTTATTTTATTTCTTAGTCATGGTCAAGCAGTGCAAGACTTCATCCTCCATGTCTTAGACATACTCAAAGACAACAGTACACAGTCTGTACTAGACAAACAAACACTCACACAACCTTCAGACATACAGAATCTCACACACAGCAGCAGCAGCAGACAGATCAGAGGGTAGTTTGTGACTCCATTAGCTGAAAGGTCACTTTCTCACCATTAGCTCTGCACCGACTGTCAAGACATAAGCTCTTATGTTAACTTTATCTTAACAAACATTCCATTATAACACGAGCGACTGCAGAAGGACAGGCTGGGAGTAACAGCGGGAATCAATTCAAGTCATAACATTTGGAATAGGATGGGTAAAGGTTGTGTGCTTCAAGGTGCATATCTTTGTGTGCACATGTGTGCATGTTTAGCTGTGGTATTGGTGTAATTACTCCAAAAATATGAATATCGTGACAAGAAGACCTCCTTAGACAGCTTTGATTTGACATGGCTCCAACGTCCTGTTGTTGTTGGCTAGATTTCCTGAAGCTTATTTACAGGATCAGCTGACTTAGAACAAGAATGTCCCGTTCTTGTGATCGTTCACCCCCAGCACAAAGAGGAAGGAAGTCAAGGACCTTCAGGGGAAGAAGAGGATTAAGTTTCTCTGCCGTCACAAAGTTGATGAAAATGGTTCTGGAAGTGAGATCAGGACCATCGAAGCAAGAATTCAAGAATAAACAATTATTTCCCCCCTCAAGTATCCTCAGAATAATAAACCCTGTTTATTATTACAAACTTGATCATGGAGCTCTGCATGCTCAAAATTAACACTGCAGAGGTATCTAGTTTGAAGCTTTTATGTCCACTAACCAGCCTGCCATATTTGACAAATTGGATTTGTCATAGATCAAAAAAGGAGTATTAAAACATTCACAGTCAGGGGCTGAAGAAGATGAGGACTCCCTTCCTCTCCAGCTACAGCAGGTGACATTTAATGGATGCACCGAAACAGAATGTTAACAGAGCCCTGCAGCCACAGAGTGGGATAGAAGAAGACAGTCGTGTGGTGGATTCGATTTTTTAAATTATTTAAACAGAGCAAGTAGTAGAAGAGAAGAATCACAGAATGAGACGTTGAACTTAACCTTCGAGGAAGGAAATGAACTAATATAAGAGTCAGCAGCTTGATTCTAAGCAGGTGGCGACTAGGATGGATATTTTGAGCAGAGAAGTGGAGAAAAGCAAATGGTTGGAGGAGACTGGGGGTGAGGAGGGTGAAGTTGAGGAACGGAAGGGGAGAGAAAGTGTGGGGGGGAAATGGCAGGTAGGAAGACAGAGGGAGAGGTTGCTGGTGTTGCCTTTGGTTTGCTGGTTTGTTTATCCGAATGAATGAATGGAGAGTGCACATTTGTGAAGAAAGGGAGAAAAGAGGGAACAAAATGAAGAGGAGCAGTAAAATAATGGGGGGCAGGAAAAAGTTAAAGGGGAGATGAGGTGAAATTGAGAAAATCATCAGTACATAAAGGTGGTATTAAAAGAAGGAAGAGGTTTGAGAACAAGCAGAAGACTGCCAAAAGAAAAGGGGAAGAGATAAGAGAGGCGGTTTGTACAATATCCCTAAAAAATGTGACACCCCCCACCTCCATGTAACAAGTTACTTTATTAAAATAAGCAAAAGTCATAGAAACGCCATCATTCAGATAAAAAACAAATCCGATTAATACCAATCACTGTACTTTATTGATGTGCATAATTCAGCTGATCAATTTCAAATGAGAAACATGCTTCTCTTCACTTAGAGACTCTTTTTACAGAAGGACTGATAAAGAGCTTGGTCACATTTTGCAACAATGATCACCTGAAGATCAATTTCAGCAAAGACAATGAACTTGTATCAAAAAAAAAAATTTGTTTAAAAAAATGTTGGTTCAAAGAAGGTAGGAATTTTTAAATTTAGATGCTATTTTGTCATAATTACTGTATGAAAATAACCACTGACTCTCCAAATGAAAGCCTGTGCCAGATTTAAAGAAATTCCCAATAGGTGTCCCTGAAAGATGGACGTACAGACGGGAGACTGGAACCATAATACTGTCATTCGCACAGAGGCATTAAAAGGGAGGGATGGAGAGAGAAAAATACCAGTAGAATAGGACAGGAGAACTGGGAACACCAGAGGGAAAGGTGGATCTCTCTTTAAAGTGCAAATTGATTAGAAGTGCTTGTAGATGAAGCAGCTGTGTGTGTGTGTCGCTGCACAAGTGGCCTGTAGTGCATGAACGTGACTTCCTGCAAGACCCTGCAGGGTGTTTGTGCATCCTATGGCATATGCTGTATGCATATATATCCTGTTTGTGGTTTTTGACTTCAGCACATCTCTTCAGGAGAGTGTGTAAGTTAATGTATTCAACTGGAGGAAGGTTGTACAGGTGAAAATTGTGTGTGCTCCTGCATCAATTACTCCGGGGTTGCTGTGTGTGCTTGTGCAACCCTTTGGATGATGTCCTGTCTTCTGGCATCAGTCCATGCAAAGTTATATTTGCGTGTGAAATTGGCGTGCATGCAGTGTGTGTGTGTGTGTGTGTGTGTGTGTGTGTGTGTGTGTGTGTGTGTGTGTGTGTGTGTGTGTGTGTTGCCGACAGAAGGACAGGGTCTGGATAATCAGGAGACAGAGTGCTCTGGTCTATTGGTCTATTGGTATTCTGGCTCTCTGCCTGGCGGACAACAGGAGAGACTTTGATTATGTGACTCAGGGGGAGGAGGACAGAAGTGAAACCCAATTTTGGGTTTTGGGGTGTGTGTGAGACAAAGTGGACAAAATGAGGGAAACGACAGGGCAGGCATGAAAGGTGAGGTTTAAATTCCCAGATCAAGCAAACATGAACAAACCCACACACAATCTGTGTCATACGTCAACTCCTCAGGTAACTTTTTTTTTTGTCGCCATATTTGTTGTTGTCGAAACTTTTGAAACTTCACTGCCCCACTGCAGTTGTATCGATGTCGACGTATAGGACGTACGGAAGTATGTGCGGGTCGATGGATAGACCGCTTATGGACGGACGTATCCATTGACATATGTAGAGGGGATCTACCACCCTGAGCCGTGATGTCACTCACATCAGACCTCGTATTTACCCCGAGAGCTGGGTAAAAATAGCATCACATATCAGCACACACATTTAGAGACACACACATCTGGTCTGTCGGTGGGCATTCAGGCACATTAACACATTAAGCACAAAAAGTTATAAATGCACATCCTCACCCATGAGGAAAGGAAGAGAAGCGGAATAAAAGCTACAAGCTGCAATGTGGGGCTAAAGGTGACAGATTAATTAGCATGATCTCTTTTCTCATGCTTCCTTACTCGCACACAGTTCTTTCTCTGCTCCATCTGTCTCTGTCTTACAACCTCACCCTCCACTTCCTCTCTTATCTGCTCCCTTCACCCACCTATCCACCCACTTCTTTCCTCTCGCTATCCTCTTATGAACCCAGAGATGCAGAGCAATTGCAGAGAGATAAAAATAGAGGGATGAGGAAGAAAGTGAGACCTAACAAAGTAAGAAGAGAAGGAGGGAGAGGAAGACTGAGGGGCCGTTTACACGACGACCGTTTCACCCCCCCCAAAAAATGGTAAACGTTTGTCGCGTACTGGCCGTACGTTTACACGAGAACGGTGCTTTCAGGGCCTGGAAAAAACCCCACTATAGCGTCGCCATGTAAAAACAAAAAAAACGTTGTTGTGTAAACAGGGCCTGAGAGAAAATGAGAGAGGGAGAGATATTCTTAATAGGCAGTCTGTTAGTGCTCAAATTGTACCACTGAAATCAGAGCCTCTTGCCCAGCAGATATTCTAAATGCTCTTGAGTGCACATATGTAGACATTGTTGCTTATGACCATACTACCCTGAATACGGCAGATCTATCCACTGATACCCAGCTGGAAGGTTTTGTTTTGTACAATTACTGTTTAATGTTTTGCTATTTAAAAAAAGGCTAAGTTGCTCCTCTTTTAAAACTGTACATTGTATATTATTAATCAAAAACAATGAGGATTAGCGGCTGGTCTTTGTTATCAGGTAGTAAACTGCAGGTGAGTGTTAGGAGCTCTAGAAGTTAAACTGGTTTATTATTAATCATCCAGTATTTTTTTGTTTTTTTTGCAAACTTTAATTGTGAACAAATATACCAATTAAAGCTATTATAATAAGCAACGTTTCGAACAATTAGTCTGTACATTTGGAGATTTTTAGTATGCATCAAAAAAGAAAATTAGAATATATCTGTGTGTGTCTTCTTTTTCAACACTGCTTGGAAACATTCATAGTGTTTCATTATTTCAGACGTGCAAAGACAGTCTGTATAGCACTAAATATTTTATTTTATTGCCAAGTGACACCAAACGCATCTGTGTGTGTGTGTGTGTGTGTGTGTGTGTGTGTAAGCAGGCAAACACTGGCAGTCAGACATAAGCACAGTAGCACAGTAAGCAGATTTCACTGTAGCTTCCTGGCCAGAGGGGCCGTTCTCTAAAAGGGTACTCAGTATGATCTGCATCACATTTTAGACACAGAGACACTTTGACCCAGAGAAGCGCACTGATGCATGCTCACAGATGCATAATGCGAGGAGTTCACACATCGTGTCTTCATTATGACTTGTCGGTGTGATGCCTGAAATGCCCCTCATACACCCACACGGACGCGTTATTACAGCCAGAAAGAACATTGCTTAATAGTATGTTGCAAAATTACTGCACCCCACCTTGCTTTACCGTGGTTACGTGAAACAAATCCACAAATCTGACCGGGAACAGGGTTTTGGGAACTATTTCTTCAAGTGAAATCCAAAATGAGTGATTACAACCACTGACAGTATTTCTCACCACCAATCTAGATAAACAGCAGCTTGTTTGATTAATTGAAGACCCTTTCAAATTCGTCCCTTGGGATTGTGGCTATGAGAGCATGCAATAAGCCAGATGCTTTCTTCATGGAATGTACGAGCGCTGGTGATGCAGGGCTGTCATATCGTAATGCAGATTAACCACACAAAAAATTCAAGGGTGTGATGAGAATCATCTGAGTTTGGCTGTGCGTATAAGATCGGCAGCTTCTCCTCTAAGATTTTGAGGTTAATACTTATCTCTATGATAGCAAAATTGCTAATACGGGTATTTTACTTGTGGTATTGCTACTTTACATTGGTGAATGACCCGTCTTCCACAACTGGGTAATTGAGAAAATACTGCATTAAATTCGGTAAATGTGTCTCCTTGAAATGGATTCTGGACACAATATTGCCTTTTTAAAACTGCAACTGGAAGCCGGAAGGCTGTTTACAGAGCCTGTGAGCACACCAAGCCATTGATAATGTATTGAAGAGCATCAAAAATGCATTGGTTTCAGTAGGAAAGATCAGATCTCAATGCCGTTAAAGTTCAATCTTCAAGTCTTGTTCTTTCTGCAGTGTCTCGCAACTGTGTGCCCAGAGGGATTCACCCCGTCTCTAATTAAATAGTGAAACAATAAAGACTAAAATATTAGTCTGGTACGATACTAGAACTGGTAGTTTAGTTTTATTTCTCTATTTTAAGGAAATCACAGAAGTTTCTTGCATTTCCACTGGTCCACTTACTGTAAAAGTTGACGTCTTCATTGAGTCCCAACAAGAAAACGAGTTCGAATGACAGTTGCATAAATCGTGATCCGTAAATGGAGTGAACCCTCCCACTCAGCGGGTTATTTAAGCTGTAACAATTTCCCATCTCCCCCTCTGTCTGTCAATGCTGCTACTGCCCTGCATCCGTATTGCTGTCTGCACTTTCAGTCCCACCACCACGCCAGCTTCCACCCGTAGGCTCCGGTAAAATGGTTCAAGAAGTTTGCTCATCACTCCCCAATGCCTCTATGTAAACATGCCTGCAGGGAGTGATTGAGGTCAGAGTCTAGACGCTAAACCTGAACTACTGTATGTTCTGCTGCTGTAACAATAACATTTAAAAACTTGTGAGTTGTCTGACTGAATTATACTCATAGCATGTGTGGACATGAAAGATGGTGTTGAGAACAACCCAATCGCTTTACATTAAAAAACATGACAATAACAATTTGCTGCCAATGAAAGTGGAAGCGTTCGGCGTACAGAGCTGTGTGGAAAATCTGAAGCGACCAATTAGAGAGCGGCCCCAGGTCACCCGCTTGCCAAAAGTTGCAGGACTTCGATAGACTTTCGTTGAGCTGACACCTCTTGACCAGGAAGCATACGTATGTATTCACAGACAAATCAATGCAATGCAATTTGGAAACAATTCCAAATCATCGCTGACAGATTGATGAGCGGCTACAGATGAATACGAGTTATATCACAAATCACACGGCTCCCATAGTCTGTGTGATATCTAGTTATTTATGCCTCACGGAGAAATGTCTCTACATTCCTTCCAAGCAGCACTTATTAGTGTCACATATGGAAGATTTCTCCCCTCGGGTTGTCATGCCAGTGTGGAAGTGGAGTATGAGTGTCTAAATATATTTGACTGGAGGGGAAACTGAATTCTGTCGAGTGTGTGGAGGGACGAGTGTGAGAGAGTGTGCGAGCGTATTCAGAGCGTCACTTCTTATAACATTACAATAGTGTCACGCCTTTGTGATCTACGTGCAAGCATGAGAACTGATGTGAGCGCGACCTCGAGTCCAGAAGCACACGGTGTCTGCGGGGCTCACACTGTGCATGCACCTTCATGTGGTGTGTGTCTGCACCGCCCGTGTTGAAAAAAAAAGACACATTACCCGCAAGGTCTTTCTACAACTTCCAGGGAATCTGTGCGAAGTGAGACAGAGAAAGCGAGGGTTAGGAGGAGAGAATGGCAAGACATAAAAGCCTGCTGTAATGGAGATAATAAGCTCTGGATCGACGAGTGGAGGCCAGTAAATTAATGGGCCATCCTTGACACAAAGTCCATTTGTTAGTTTTGAAGCATTGTGACAGTTAATTACTGAGGGTTGGCTTCAGTGGACCACTCCACTTAGGCCGCCTCAGGGAAGAAAAACATTTCCCTGTGTGTTTGGGGACAGAGAGAGCAGCTTTAAAGGCTGCGGTTTGCTCTTGCGGAAGTGTGTAGGTTGCATGCTTTTATGCCCGTGTGCTCAATCTATAGGTGTGTCCATGCATCAAAAAGTCCGCCTATTTCTAAACTATAATTTGTTATAATTTGTGTGACATCTTCTTTCTGCAGGTTGGAGGGGATAATTAGGGCTTTAACAAGGTAGAATGCAAGTTGCATCCTGCAGCCAACATGCAGATAGGTTTTGTGCACCATAGCACTTGGTTAACCCTCCTATATATCACTTAATGTTGTGTTTCATCTTTCTATCGACTACGTTCTTGTGAACATTACAAGTTTTGAACTTCCATTTACTATTTATGGCCTTACCTTCTCCTTTAATAGTTTGAAATGTTACTTTTAAAAGTAAAATCCCTTCTGGATACATGTTCGCAGCCCTTGTTGCACAAGCGACATCAAAACAGTCTCAGCTTTAAAGAACTTCACTCCATGTTTGGTTCCAGATGGTTCTAGATTCAACAAGGTCTGGTGTTTTTTTGCTCAAAGACAAATGTTTCCCCAGTTGGAAGAACAGCTGAGACGATGAAAGCTTTGTAGACGTGGATTACGACTGAGGACGCCATATTTCTGTCCCCGAGCAAGAAAACATTGAGAGGAAATGACTTGACACCAACATGGATGCTGTTGCAAATCAGCACATTCCTTCGATTATCATGACAAGCAGTTAAGTTAATTGTTTTTCGCAACTGTTCCCGTCTCAACTGACGCAGGCAGCATGAATACATCAGTCGCTAATGATTGGTCAGAAAACAGCTGGCGCACAAAATTAGACTGAATAATGAGATGAACACTAAATGTAATTATCAAGCTACACAGATGTAGGTAACAGGTTTATCGATGCCAACTGAGCTCGGTGGTGGTTTTCATTTAAAATCTGTGTGTTTTTACGAAGCAAGAAGTACAGTTTCAGCTTTTGGAGAGTTTGTTTTAGAAATGTTGGTTGACTCCTCTCACATAAGATGGTGAGAACTGTTAGACCTGCATAATAGGATGGTTAATATGTGTTCACAGAATATGAACCTGGACCCATTGAAATGTAGAACTTTGGGAACTTAGGACCTTAGGAAACATGGAAGCCAGGGAACATTGTAAAAAGTTTGCCCATTATTCTTTGAAAGCTTGGTCTGAAAATATTGAACTTACTCTAAAAGCACCTTTTCATTCTTTCTTCCAAGGTCACGTTAACAAAGTTACGTGTAAAAGTTATGTTTAATGTTGATTCCAAATCATTTTGCCAAGGTGCTTGTCACATTTTTAAAATGGCAGACATATTATTTCAGTAAAACATCCAATGTCAAACTGTTGTGAAAGACTGATTTAACTTTATGTCACAGTGATCTTGTCAGAGAGATTCAGTTTGAGTCTCCTGCTTTGTATTCACTGACAGCTGGGAAATCTCAGTGGAAATAAACTTTAGACCCTTTTAAGGGTGTTCAAGCCCACCTAAGTTTCATCTCAGCATTTTATTATTATTATACATTTTTTTTTTATTATACATTTTTTGAAACCTTAGCCCTCTTTTGTGTACGTTAGAGATGAAACATGTAATTATAGGTTGAGATGGCTTTATATAAACAAGTTCAGTAGATGGCACCATGGCAGCAAGCATCTTTCAAGTTGGTAGTCCACACCAGTGAAAGGCGAAGAAAAGGTTAGTGAATTTCATGGCGGGGGTTAAAAAGATAATTGATTGAAACATTAGCCAATTGAAATTGTTGAATATTCTCAGAAATGACAAAGTGAACGGACGGATTTGTTGTCGAGTCGACTTGTGGGGCAGACGGTGAAATCAGCTTCAGTAAAGTTGTAAAGTTATTTATTCAAACTTCCTGGACTAAACCCATCAGCGAAACATCTAAACACAAATAAAGCCTCCTTTTTTTCTTTTTTTTTTTAAAGTGGCCACGGGGGCCTAGTTACACTTGTGAGACAGAAACAACACAGAGATGTAAATGCCTCCTGTTTAAATCACTACTGCAGCCGAATCAAAAATATATATCTTAAATAGGGATCATAAAAGAAACACAATTCTGCGTATATCAACGGATGGAACGTCGCGTGAAATGGAGCGAGCTTACCGTTCCTCAAACTCCCAAATCGAATACACAAACTTTGAAACTCGCTATTGTCGCCTCCGTAGCCTCAGATGAGAACAAAAATAGCTTTTCTGAGATGGAAGTTTATATCGAAGCCACTTGGAGCACCAACATGTGAGTTTAATGTTAGTCAGGAGCACCAAGGCTGTCGACTTCAGGGAAAAAAAGCTAAACTACAAGACGGCTATGGAGCAGTAACTGTCTGATGACTGTGGAGAATTGAGTGATTATACAAGGAGCACCGGTGTTTGCAGCAGCAGCAGCACCACGGAGAGCTCCTGTCCTCACAGTGCCTGGTGATCCGTGCATCATCTCAGGACACAAGACTTTTAAAACAGCAGCAGGCCGACTTTTCTATAGCATCACAGGGTTTCAGCCTTGCCATCCAAATGCCAAGTTCTTATCAAGAGACAGGCGATGCACCAGCACCCTTTAGCAACGCAAAGCCATTGTTTTATCCGTTCACAAGGTGCAGCTCTTCCTCTCTAGTCCACAGGAACTGCTAGGAGCATAACGAGTTTCATAGCTCATTTATTTTGCTCATTGTTGCCTCCCTAGTAAGGTATGAGTTAGTGGACACCAGAGAAATGCAACGGGGAAATAAGAATCAGAAACATTAGCCTTTGTGCTGTGCAACAAAAAAGGGATTTTATTTTTGTATTTGCCCCAAAGCACTGAGTCGTACTTGAGTTGAAATGCAGCATGTTGAAAACAAACATCATAGGATGCTGTATAAGGATGTAATAATACAATATAAAGATGTAATAATACACTGATACAAAGCTTCTATCTGTATGTTTATTTGACTAAATGGATCTATACCATTCAACAAATTAATCAGATAATAAGTATTGATTCGTATTTGAACTCCACTTTTAATAAAGAAAAAAAAAAAAAGGTCCAAACTCAGTATAATTAAAAACTGATTATTTGTTCTGAGGTGAAAAAGATTTTCATAGGGACGATTAATTTGTGGGATGGAGCTCACATCTTTCATTCTTTTTCATTAATTGTGAAGCAGTTTAAGTCTGAAATGAAAGCTAAATAGAGGCATGTATAATGACAGCATTATAGTACTATCAATAAAAGATTTAAGCCTAGTTAGCCTATTTAGGCTATAGGCTATTTAAGCCTAGTTAGCAGCTAGCTAATATTCTGGTTTGTCCTTATCCCATATCACGGATCAATTACGACGATAGATGATGTCTACCTCCATCCAGGTGAGCATTTTTATTTTGCAGCAACTTTAATAATCTAATATAGGCCTAATAGGACAGATCAAGCTTTATACAATTAGTTGTTGCTTCAGTCACTGCCATGGTGTGAATGTGTAGGCTAAAATAAATAAGGCTTGATGGCAACCCCGCTGCTGCTGCTGATTAATAAACGACCTGTTATTAACCTGCTATTATCTGATTTCCTCTCTCTGACTTGATAAATAACAATTAGAATTAGGCACAAAATAACACTGTTTATGGAATAAATCAGGGATCAAGTTGTTAATAAAATATAAGATATTAAAACCATACCAAATATTTCTGCACACATTTTGGATGCTGCTCCTACTCATATTTACATGCATATATCTGATTACACAGTGTTAGCAAGGGAACCAATTAGGCAACATTTTAGTGCATGTGTAAGATGCACAAGGTATTTGACATAGAGCTTTAATATATGTCAGTATGGTTTTCTCTCTCTTTCTTCCTGGTGCTTCTGTAATTGACACTTCTATCAATTCCCTTCCATATTTGTATAGATTTCTCCTTTCCTATATTCAAATTAACCTATGAATAATACAGCTCATATACCTATGGGAGTTTTGCAATATTTACATTCATTAAAACTCTTCACATCTGATGATGTAGTAGTTCAGTAGTTCAGCTGAACTGAAAAGCAGCCCTTTAGGATTTCTTTATATCTGGCGTTTTACATGGTCCAAACATGTTTGGAGCTCACACTTGCAAAGAGCTACTTAATTATTAACTTAACAAGTTAACATTAATTGCAGAATCTCCACAAAATTGATCATTTTGACAGATAGGCTGGATTCTGCTTTTCATATTCTTTTACCTCTTTATCTTTAATCAGTAATTTGACAGTAATTTCCTTTTTCAAAGTGGAATTAATCAGAATCAAGACAGTTGGCTAATTAATTTCGGTTATGGCTCAGATCCTTTAAAAATGTAATTATAATTATTATATTTCAATCTAAATATGCAGTTCGTGCCAGAAAATTTTTGTTTTGTCTTTTCTCCAGTAGTTTTATGTTTTTCAGATGGTCGGATAAGCAGACGGAGAAAGCAAATCCATAACTCAAGGGCGGTGTCAGACAGCTATACTACTAATCTGTACACTTCAGCGCAGGGTACTCTTTTATCATATTCCATGAACCGGCACAGACACATTCAAGCACACACACTCTGAGCCATTTGTTAAAGTGATTCATGAATAGCAGTGTTGGGAACCTATGACTCGTAGCAGCCCCGATGTCATCCAAGGATAGTCCTTTTCCTTATTCACTGCTTTACAGATGCAAACATGCACGTAGACACCAGGCCATGCATTTATATCCACCCCCGTGTTTTTCATTTTCATTTGCAGAATTTATACCCTGCACCGTAGCTCTCTGCCGACTGCTTTAAATCCAGAAGTTGCTGCAACCCAGTATTGCTGTTGTTTTCTCCCTATGATTGGTGGTTTACAGGTTTATTACTGGGGTTTGACATATCTTTCTGTGGGTCAGTGGGCTTATTACTGGATATACCGTAAATCCTCACTGTGATTGACAGAGGAGAACGGCCTCGCTGTATATTACCCTCAGTATAGTACGTTTAAACTGCTTGCAGATGTAAATACGCTGCTGCAGAAATGGGAAGACTATCTTGTTAGGATGGTGTTTCTTCATCAAATTCAAGGTCTGCATGGCCCTGTTTTATATATGTGTGGGAAATAATATTATTTGCTCACTGAGGGTAGATACTGCCTGTCTTATGGAGCCACAAAGTGATTAGCTTAGTATAAAATTGGAAGCAAGGTGGAATAAACTAGCCTTGCTCCCTACAAACAACACCCCAGCAGCTAACTAATGTACAAGTTCTATCTCGCCAGTATTCATGCCAAGCTAAACTAATCGCTAATCCTTCCTTATATACTTAAATGGCACGCTATTTCTTTAATCTGGGTTTATCAGATGAATCATTCTGGCAGGGTATCCTGTGGAGTCATGGATCAGCAAACTCATCTGTAAGAAGAGCTTGGGAGGATGAAATGAAGGATGCTCTGCTATCTTCATTTCTGTGGAGATTTGCAGAGTGTGATGTGTTGAGATGAAATATTTTATGATCAAGCATGGGATATTCTGAGAAATGAATAGAGACTGTTGTGTTGAAGAGTGAGCCGAGTGATCCCAAATTATTTATCAACCTATCATGTCGTCCCTCATCCTGAGTCATGAGCTTTGGGTCGGGACCAAAAAGAACAAGATTTTTGAAGATGTTAGAATTAATTTTCTTTGGGGTGTCTGGGCTCATTCAGTAACAGGGGGGGATGCCCGGAGTGGAGCAGCTTCTTCTTTGCATTAGAAGGAGACAAATTAGGCGGTGCTGGCATCTTAGAGGAATCCTCAAGGCAGAACTGAGAGATTACATGTCCAATCTGACTTGGGAATGCCTCAGGACCTCCCCAGGAACGACTTTATCCAATCAAGGAATGTGGTGAAAAAGAAAAAAAAATCTAAATTTACTGTATGTTTGAATTTAATCACAGAATACTTTGATTCTACCCCCCCATAGACAGATCACAACATACAGTATGCTATCCGATGGGCTCCAGTTGCTTGCAGGCATTACATAAAGGATGTGGAGTGAGGTAATGAGTTCGGCAGCCCTGAGCTACAGAAGGGGACTCCAATAAAATCTTAGATTGATAGATTTTTTTTTAATGTGTCCAGGGTCACATCTTGTAAAGGGTCCCTATAATTCCTGTCAGTGCCTGTGGGACAGTATGACTCCCTCAAATCAAACTCCAGGTTAATGGGGGAAGGGTAAGAAAAGGACGGCCGTGTTGACTTGGAGGCAGAAATACTTCATTTGTCTAGAAATCTTGATATTATCACATATTTTAACAAAAGAGCAGCCAGCATGGATTTAAATAAGTTATTTGGACCAGAATCCAACTTTTAACTTTACTTTGACAGCCAGCTACAGACACCTATAGATGGAATTAAACAGAAGCAGCTCAGTTTCTTGTAAAGGGCGGATCGAAGAGCATACCAGTTAGCGGCTTGTGAAATGGAATGGTGACCCAAGAAGGTGACACTGGGATCGAAAGGGAACACAGCCCTGAACATAAAGTGAAGTACAAAATACCCGATGAGCAGGAAAAAACATCAACCGATCTAAGGTCGCGTATTTGCATTTTGGAAAACACAATTTATTCTGAACGTATGCATGCGTGTGTGCTCTCATGAAACACACACACACACACACACACACACACACACGCAATAAAATGTCACTGGTAATAGTCTTTCCCAACTTCTTTGACTGTGACATTTAAAAAATCTTTGGAAAGGCAAGGCCGGTTCGCCGCAGGGTGGTGTCGAAAACAACGAAACCAGTCACACCATTGTTTACAGTTTTAATTGAGAAAGGAGAGTAGATTTGGTTTTAAATTTCTCAAAGAAGAGGAAAATCTGTTGATGCTTGAGGTCCCCAGCGAGGAATTCAGCTCTGCCGTTCATTGTCAGTGGTACTTTGAGCTGCATTGACTGTGACAAAGGGGAGCATGACTCAGCAGAACGGGGGGGATAGATTCCAAAATGTGCCTTCTTCAGAACAGGCCAACTGCTACTTCACACTCATAACTGACTTTGTATCATTATCAAAATGCTAATATTAAAACTCAAATTAACTGATGCACCACCCACACCGTTGGATCCCCAGTGATGAATGTCCCAAATGTGAAGCAGATCGGATGAGCAGGTCTTGAGGTATTCGGAGGATGTACAGACGGAGAGATTCCTTGCTTTATATTTAGATGTGAGTTACAAAGAGCAAAAGAGATACTGCAGAGTGAACAAGAGACGAAGGAAACAACACTCTGGATGTCTGATTTGCAACTTTTCCACAAGGATTGTCAAAACAACAACAAAAAAAAAAGAAGAAAGAAAACCCATCAAAGTTTTCCAGCAGACTCTGGTTTTCTTTGTTGTCCCCACAAGGCGCAGGACTTTTGTCTCCATCTCCCTGTGAGTCAGCAGAGCCGACTGAGCACCAACCGTTCAGCAGCTCCATCACATCGCAAGGGAAGGATGAAAACTGTTTTTACAAAATGCTTTCGAACACAGACGGTCATCTCTTTGTCTGTCCGCCCATGAGTCGAGGAGAGCCTCTGTCTTCGAAATATATAGGGGAATTGGAAATACCAAATTAGGGGAAAAATAGAAAGAAATGTTAATCACTTTGGAGTCACTTCAATAAAATTCAACAAACTTCAGAAACTGAAATTTAGGCTCATTTTGCAAAACACTGCACACAGAAAATGTTTAAGACATATTAGCAGTGAAAACTTTAAGTTAATAAATAAGGCAGACTGTACTGATGTCTTTATTGATGTATGTCTCAGCTGGAAACCAGCTGAAATGAAATATGTTGATGCAAAACCACATGAGAGACAGATTACCTGATAATGAAAACAGCAGCCATTACAAGAGTTACATAACAAACCGTAATGAAGCTGTTTCAGAATCTATGACATCAGAGTGTTCCACCAGGAAAGACCAAACGGAATATTTTACCACTATCTGGGAACTTTTGATGTGATCCAATTTTGTCAGGGGGCAGAATTTGTAGGAAGGTTAACATCTTAAACTTGTAATATTTTGTTTTTTAGATGAGCCCCAACGCTGCATGAAATATGAACGCATAATGCTCACAGGGATCAAGATCAATGTACAGTGAGGATATTATTTTTCCATGATGATGTGTGTACAACTAGTCATTACTACTGAGTTATTCTTCACTGTTGCTTGATATAGGGAGATTTGTGAGTGTTTAGGTATTTGGGATGTTGATGCATTTTCTGCAAACTTTTATATACCTGCAGGGACCAACGAGCAAACAGAAGGAAAAACAAAAGTTATGCACACTGCGCTAATAGCTTGTGCAAAATTCTGTTTGTGCAGAGACGATTGTCGGGCATCAGTCAAAAACACTATCACAACATAGAGCAAACAATATATAGACTTAATCAGAGTCACTGCTCAGGTGATTGAAAATCTACTCTCAAGCTGGACCAATCAGAGCAAAGAACACTGTCTCGTTCTATAAAAGAATAAAAGCAACAGTAACAAAACAAAAGAAATGTAACAAATCCAGTACTTTTAAAGGATTTGTTATATCATTGTTGCCATTCATTGTAAGATGTATTTATGTAGTTACTTACTTAAAAAAAAAACTTTATGTTTCATAATGCTTATGTTACCCTGCTTAATTTGCTGTTAGCAGCCAAAAGGTTGCACACTTGCCACCTTCCAGGTAGGCCACTACTGTAAGGTCATCGTAAAGGGATTTTAATTTTTTGGTAACTACTACAGCAGGTTTATAAATAATTATATCACAAATAATGACTGCAGTCACATACACAAATAAAGAAGGATTTTGAGGTGGAGGGTAGACAGACATGAACAGGTTAATTGAGGATGAACGATGCAGAAACAACCATCAGGGGGTATAAAAGAGAACATTTAATTCTTGTTTTCTTTGCACTGCTATCACTTATTATTCATTGGTGACTTTTTTGCGTGAAGCCTCAGAGATTTTCATTATCCAAAATGAGGACCAGCACAGATGCAAGTTAGCTGTGCAGGAGGAGCCCAAAACGGCAACAACCGGAACAACAATGCCTTCGGAGCATTTTTCTTGGATCACTGGCACTTTATGAATAGCTAGGCATGGAAGCAGAACCTGAATTATCCTAAGCAGATACGGAGCGAGAGGCTCAGAGGGTGAGTGAAGACAGAGGCAGGTGGAAGGACAGATTAAGATAGAAGAACGAAAGGTGATGTAAAGATAATAAAGTCAAAGCGTTACACTTTAAAGAGTCGGGACGACTGAGATAACGAGTGAGAGATTTGTTTTTGAGAAAGGATTAACTATTTGATGTGGATCCAGGCCTTGCAGGTACACAGATGAAAAACACTGCTTTGACTGGAAAAGGATAATCCGGCCCTAAACATAGACAGTACAAGCAAGAACACACGAGGGATGATGATCGCTTCTAACCTTGGCCGAGATAGAGAGGTGAAAGGTATATTGTAAAGGATTTTCCTTAAAAGAAAATGTATAATGTATAGACTAATAAAACATAATCCCTTCTAATCACTACCAATGATCCACTACAAGTGTGTGTCTGTATCTACAAAGACCCTGCACTAAAATAGTTGTTTCATTCACTGGTCATCAAGGACTGATGACTAATTGATGAGTAAAACTTAGCAATTAACCATATTTCTATGTCTATGTCTTTATATATAGTGTTGAATGATTGTGGGTTTTCTCATTTATTTTAAATTGGGGTCAGAATGACCTCATCTGGTTTCACCATATAAATATATCACACGGATAGTATTAATATTTACTTGAAATTACTGAAAACTAAATGATACCAGAATCAGAGGATGGTAAACAGGTTTGTAAGTCCCAACGTTGCTTGTACTCATAATAAAAGTTGTCATTTGTAATAAAGAAAAGTATGTTTTATGCAATAAGGAAATGAACTAATGACAATGATGATAAGGATTAAAAAAAGAGTAACAATAATAATAATAATTATAATAATAATAATGTTGGTAGGATGAGGGTTAAGTGACATTAGGAAGGCAGATAGAGAGACGATCAGGATAAAGAAAACACAGCCAGGTGGGCACAGAAAATGCACCAGAATAATCAGTGTAACCCAAAAACACAAAAGAAAAGAAAAACATAATTCATTCAGTGCTGATGCAAACACTTACTCCAATAAGTCCTCTGCCATCGATTTCACAGCCAGAGAGACTTTTAGTTCGATATGCGAGTTATTTAGCACGACCGTTCACTGTGACCATCTCAGCAAGGGAAAATCCATCCACGTTAAAAATCAAATCTCATTTAATTTTTCCAGACCAACCCCCTCAGCGCGAATTTGTGGCAAAGAAAGTTCAAGGTTTTCCAAAGAATGAGAAGGGAGAGGTGGAATCGATAAGAGAACGAGGAACGTTTGAGAGAAAGCAGAGATGTGCAAGAGGCAGAAATGTGGATAGACAACAAGGAGCAATGAGGCAGAGGCAGAATGAGCAAAGTGAAATTGTGCCTCTTTCGATCAGGGCGAGTTAAAGCTCCTCTCCCTCCTCTGCTGTACGCATTCATGTCCCATTAATGACTGGTAATAAGGTGGCAATCTTCCAGGAGTCTTTGAAAAAAGTCATGGCTCCACCCCTTTATTCAGATGTACTCCAAAATGCAATGTTTCCTTCTTTAGCTCATGCCCCAATCTTCCACCAAGTTTCATGAAAATCTGTCAAGTAGTTTATGCATAATTGATCTAAAAAAATTTTTTTTAAAGGCCGGTCTTGCAATGTTTAAAAATGTGGGAGGAATTTCTGAATTTGCCCCTTTATCCAGATCCACTCCCAAATGTCATGGCTCTTCCCAGCTACATGTCCAACACTCCCGAACTTTCAGGAAAACCCTTAAATTTTAATTTTTTTAATGAGTCTTATTTCAAATTAGGCCAAAATAGAGACTTGTATCACAATTGTGTGAGTACAAATTGTTTTAATCAGGGGGAACTATAGTCTCGTAAAAGTTTTGCAGTCCAAAGCCACTGCTTCTATTTATTTTTGTTTTTACTTCATTGCAGAGAAATCTCATCAGTGAACTTGTGCCACTGAGCTCGCCTTCACTTTCAGAATTTGCCTGGAAGGCGCTCAGGAGCTGATTGCATAATGAGCCGCTGCCTTTGCAAATCGGCGAATTTGCAAACTCACTGATTAAAGGAATTTGAGTTAATTTGCAAATTTATGGATTAAAGGAGATTTCTGTGCATTTTCAAACGAATAAGAGGAAAAGTTTTTTTTGCTTAATGTTTGTTACTACTCGATCTTTATGTTTGCTGTCTGCACGCAAGCTTCAGTAAACAAGAACACTGATGAGCAGTGGAGGTGAGAGAAGGTTATATCAGATAAAACTTCAGAAAATCCATATGAAAGAGGAAGAAAAAAACAGAGAGGCATACTGGCAATGAGTAATAATGAGGTCAGAAAAAAAGAGACAAAGTAAAGAAATGAGAGAAACATATAGTCAAGAAAAATAAATTGACACCTATAAGAGAGGCTTGCTCTGGCAACCCAAAGTTAATGTTTGCACATTGGCATGGACGTTTCTTCAAACCACAGATGTTGGAAAAGAATCTTTTCTTCATGTCAAATCTTCAATATTATGTAACGATGTGTTCAAGGTCTGGGTTTAGGCACAAACACCACTCGGATACCAAATCGTCTGGATATAACTATCACTGCATGTTTCACTGATTTATTCATGTTTCCAATGAATTACAACCATTCCTTTCATTTGTCTGTAGAAATAAATTCCTGAGTCACTCTGTTTTTGTGGAGAAATATCTCATAAGGGGACTGAGTTAAGGGTTGTTCTGCACAGGCCATTCGTTTGCTGACTGACAGCAGGAGCCAATTACTGAATGAAGTGTGGACTTGTTTGATGGGACAGTGTGATGGTAAATTGCGGTGCGACGATGTTCAGAAATCACAGCCTTTCTGAAGCTCCAATATTCCACCAGAAAAAAAGGAGACTTGAAGAATTGTATAATTTAATACTTTCAAATTTCCATAAAACCTATCTGTGCTGCAACAAACATCTTAAAATGACTCCTAACCTTGTGAGCGACTCGAGATGTGTTGCGCTTTTTATTAACTTTTTATCAAAACACGCCTCCATGGAGGTCAAAATATTGTGCAAAAACGGTTTCACTGCTTCAAAAAATATGTCAAATCAATGTTATTTACAGAGTCAAACATATTACCGGCACAAAAGAACTGTAAAGCCATAATTGATAGACTTGTTGTTGTAGGATATGACATAATAAACTTAACTGTGACTCAGAGTGTTCCTGCAAAAATCCAGCCATTGTAACAGAAGGTTCCCTCTTTGTTAATAACCAGTGTAATGAAAGGGAAGACCTTTAGTTTGGCAGCAAAGAGAAAAGAGCAAACTACTGTATCTTCTTCCTGTCTCCTCGATGCGTTCGCCTCCTGACAAAACGCAATATCAGCATCTCTGTTAAAATTACTGTTGAGGCAATAGGTACCAGTATTGATTTTTTTCAGATATTCCCGTTCGTTTGATATAACGCAGCGCATCAAAATGTAGCAGCGAATATGTGTTGCCTCACAGAAGGAAGCTATATAAAAACCACAGAGAACATTGCAGAGTGGCTCATATCCGAATGAGTTTGTTCTGTTGGTTTTTTCCCCCCAAAAGATGGCAAAGCAACTCATCTCCTTTTCCTCCTCTTCTCTCGCACTCGGTATTTGTCTCTTGATCATCCCCATCTTCTCCACTCCGTTTCATCCTCCCACCGCCTCTCTCTTTTGTTTTCATCTTCCATTTGACCTTTTTACCCTGTAATCTGCTAACCCAGGCTGCCTTTCATCTCTCGCGCTAGTTGACTTCCCCTCGGCACGTCTCCTCGTGGAAAACCCACTGCCGGCTGACGTACCTTTCCATTATTGTGAAAACACAGGGGGACTTTGTGAGATTGTGGCTTCGAGGTCTGGGGGAGTGAGTCAAGAGCTCGGCTTCCTCTAGGGGTGCGTTTCACTCAGACTGCACTGAAATGTTTCACAAAGTGCAACGCCACATCCACTAATAAATGGCTTGAAGCAAACACAACATATTAAGAGGACTAAGGTAATATTGAATCACTTCCTTGTATGTTTTGTCTTTTTTTTTTTTTTTGCCAGCTTAAACGTTTGACCATATTTAAACTCATTTTTTGTTGAAGGATCATTTTTAATTGCATGATAATACAGCTGATGGTGTGTTTAACGATGCAGGATAAACTACAGTGTGTGAAAAACCAACATATGCAATATAGCCGATTTTCTCAGAATGACATAATTTTAGCATAAAGCACCAATAAGCCGTAAGCCATTCCAGCCCCCCCTCCTCCCTGCTTAGTTTTTACACTTCTCTGCCTGGTTAAGAGCACACTGTTTCCATAGAGACGGAGTAATGCCTGACAACTTGTGGTCAAGGAAGTGCGAGAAGGAAAGAAAAGGCAGGGCAGTAAAAAATACTGAGTTTCTATTGTCATGCTTCAGAGGTTTCAGCCTGAATGGGTCCAGACATGGAATGTAAAACCGCATCATCTCATCCCAGGTCATCGAGTAGCATCGCTGCTTTGGTCATCCCCCTCGCATCTCATCAACATGCACGAGGTATACCCTTTTTAGCATCTGTGGGCGACGCGCACAGCCTTGTTGTTCTAAAGTGGTTTACATAAAACTTCATTTTACAAGGTACGCTCACTCCGATGGCCTAAGTGAAGGAGTGAATTTAAGATTTTGTTGTTCTGTATACGACATTGGGTGGAGCAGTTGTTCTCACTAGGCCGGTCATAGCTCTGGGCAGGGTTGGGGTCGGCGCACCTAAACGTGAGTCTTGCCCACCCAGTGAAAGTTAAGAAAACTTCTTTTTTTTTTTTTTTTTAATAATCAAAACCAGGATGCACAGTGAGTGCCAAGAAACTGAATAAGAACGGATAGGGCTGTCTTGCAGAAGAGCTTAAAGTCATTACTAGAATAATCTAAATCATGCTACTTGACAGGAAAAAGAAAATCATTTTATCCTACTTCTGCCTGTTCCTGGAACATATCTCTTCAATATGAAAAATGTGTTGCTGTAATATGTCTCACTGTTTAAGTGCAGTTTGAGGGTTTCAAGTGTGTGCACTCATACATATATTTTAATGACACCCCGTTCTCCTCTCCTTTTGTGAGCAGCCCAAACATCAATAATGTCAGTGTTTGCTATAACCTGGAGAGAGCTAGAATTATATGCACATCAACAGTGATCCAATTTGAATTTCAAATGTTTATCTGCCTGCAGATGAACGAGTGCAACTCTATCCGTGACCCTGCTTATGTGCTGCTATCCAAATATATAGATAAACTTAAGAGTACGTATCTCTTTAAAGTTTGGTGATGTTTTTTTTTAATCAGCCAGTGGCATTATTTTTTATTTTTGCTCAGAGGAGAAAGATGAGTCTTAATTGCATTGTGAATTACACTCGATGTTGTGCACAGTTGCAAGTACTTTCCAGGGAAATCTTTCAAAAGACTTGAGTATTTCAATTTGTAGACACTGCACTCAATGGTTAACGATCCAATATCAATGTTGGATGTAAAGTGAAATTTGAATCCATATCATCCTCATTAAGATATATCTTTACATTGAAATTGCCATGGAATATGTCTGTGTCATCATTTTTGATCCGTGCGGCTCCTTTTTAAACCTTCGTCGGTCAGATAAAAGCAATAAGCCAGGAAAAGGAAGATGAGGTCATTTACTTTCCTCATGGGAATAAATCAGACGTCTAGAAATATTATGGATTAGAAGAAAATCTAAAATATCAGGAAACATGACAAACCCAGCTGCGTATCTGACCTGGAAGTCCGGTAATTTCGTTCTAGCAACAGCGATATTCACCGCTGCTCTGTTTCAACAATGATCTGCTGAAAAAAAACTGCATGCAAGCTGAAATTCAACCATGGTGGTCTGTAAAGAGATGCAGGCAAAAGAAAAGGGGCAGCAATTTCTTATGTGAGTAACTGTGTTTAATTTACTATTATTATACTGTCAATTGAAGACCCATCAATTCATTGGAATCATATTGAGACAGACTTAATGGTACTGTATCAGTGTATATTGTGTGTCAGAGAATTGACTTCTCCAACCATGATGGAATTTTTGATTTACCGCTAATGACAAAGTGGTGATTTATCCCTTATGACAAAAGCAATTGGGTTTTATTACATACCGTAAAAATTAAGCTCATGGTGACTAACTGTAGGAAGAAAAGGAAAAACATATTTTTTAGTGGAGGATCAGTCAGGTGTGTTAGATAATAAGCATGTTTGCATGCAGAAGGGTGGTTTTGGTGTTTCAAAAGGCCTCAGGCTAAAATTGAATTAGGGTCTTGTAGTCCTAACTGCATGAAAAAAAACAGTATTTAAAGTCTCTTCTTCTGGTAGAAGCTGAGCCCTTGCTAATGTCCAGCAAATAGGGATGAAAAGCACTTGAGACATGACTCTAAATATGCATATACAATACAATAAGGTTATATTTTTATGGTATATTTTGACACATAATACCCTTTTTAAGTTGCATTTAGATTTGAAAAGGCACATTTTTATTTTAATATTCTTTTCTTTGTATATTTGTCTGTATACTAGCTTAAATACATGTAGAAATACTGCTAATGCTGTGAGAAAAGTGTGGCTGCTTGCGTAATAATATAAAGCGAGACATCCAATTAATAATGTTTTACTGTGAGGACTATTACTGACAGAAATCCTATAAATATTAACAGAAAGAATAGATCGCCTGGAGAAAGTCTCCCTGGCCTGGCCTTGTCTGCTCATGGTTGAAGATTTTCTGCTTATCAAAGTCTAGCAGTATCATCTTTTCCTAATGACATCAGTGGCATGTAATATATCTAAATATCCTTTCATGATATGCTGTACGGGGTTGCAGGAAAAAGGAAGATGCAGGCTTTAGCGGTTCAAAAAGCTGCTCAATAATTGGACTCGTTTTTACTTGCGTGTATTTTATCATGTTTTATGTATGGAACAAACAATGTGTCAAGGATTTCCCTCAGATTGTTTGAAGAGCACAATATTATGTATTAAATACTGTAGGTTTCTATATAATAAGGTATGTATTGAATTAATTACACTCTCCTTTCAGTCTGTAGGCTTGTATACTGTATAGATTAGTTACAGAAACACTGTCTGGGTTGCATCTTTCTCAATACAAAGGATGTGCCAGTTGCCAGAAATTATCACAGCAGTTAAATGACATCAAAACCAGTGTCATTTGTCTGTTTTGAAATGTCACAGTGTTCCATAAATGTACGGCTGTGCTGGGTTTTGTATTGTATGAACACCCCAGTCTAAAATGTATGATTATATCTCTGCTACATAAGTATAATGTCATCATCTAGGCTCACTTGACCATCCTTGGTTCATCATTTATCTCTTGACATCTTTGTTTTTACTATGCACCAGTTCTAGTTTACGGGTTTCTAGTTTACATCCCGCTGACACTCGATAT